>ML251793.1:1019-38038 GCA_005239495.1 Nicotiana undulata
TGATGCCAATGCGTTCCCTCGTCCGATGTCGAGCCCAAGCTCTGATACCAACTGTTACACGGCGCCTTCCTGAGATTCTTTGGAAGGGCGACGTAAGTCTAAGCAACCGATGTCAGGGTGGTTGCTGTCCGCCAAATGAGGTCCCCGCCACACGCTAGACTAGATTGTCAGTGTCGTGTGCGAAAACCAATGCCAACAATTGAAAGAACAGTAATTGATGTTTGAAATGATGAAAGCTGGATTGCAATAATGAAAGCTATTACAAAATGAAGGAAATGCGGTGTCGAGGGGTAGAGACACCAGTACAGGGATTTGCTTGCTTGAAAGTTTTGAATGCTTGATACCCCCTAATAATGCTTTAAAAAAATAAACCAACATTACATGAGTAGGCTAAACTACGCTAGAGAAACATAATAGAAGTACATGGAATAAAGCTAGTCTATAATTACAAAGAAAAGGACATAGTTTTCTACAAAGGTAGAAACAGGTCCGTTGGCAGCAACTTTGTCTCCGGCATCACGATCTGCGCGCGCGGCATTGTCTGCGTGCACGACGCTGTTGGCAGCTGCTTGCGGCTGGGCGCTAGCGAGGGAAATTGGTGGGGCGACAGAGGCACCTGCGCGCTTGTCACTTGGAGCGTCCAAGACCACGGGGCCGTCCGTGGCACTAGGCGTTGAGAGGCTTGCTAGGACGCCACAGGGCGCGTCCAAGGGGTCATGGGGCATGGATGGAAAGCCGCCCATGATAGTAATCACGTTGGGGTATTCAAACAGAAAAGTTCTTAGTTTGTTTACCGGCATGAAAAATGGACGCAAGTTTAGGTGGCCAAGAGGTCATTTTGCCTACTATTAATTGACAATGAAATTGATCATATTAATCTTAATTTGTTCATTGAAAATATAACAAACACTCGTAGAATCTTTACTCCAAGGACAACTTTGGAAGGAAAAAAAGTTAATTCTTTCTTGATATATGAAAAAATCAAATATGGTGGATCATAAAAAAAAAGACCACAAAATCAATTACAATAGACTAGAGGGAGTAGTGTTGGGTTTTTAAGCATTTAAATTAGCTTAAAAGAAGGTGAACGAGAAATGGAAGGAAAAAAAGAAATATATGAGTAATATTTGAGTTTCCCTCCTTGAAAAGGGGATATTGTCCCATATGAGAAGAAGAAAAGGTTTTTGATGGGTATATAAGCAATTGCGCTTCTTCTAGCTCTTAAAGAGTTGAGAAGAAAGCAAGCCTCGCGTCGTCGTCGCTCGCTCGACTTGGGCTTTGGCTTCGGCCAAATGATTGGTTGATTAATTTCTTGGACCAAATTTATTTGTTAATAGTAAATATTAACAGAATTGTTATTGAATATCCGTTTTAATAACAAAATATTAATATTAAATCCATTAATATTAAATCCAATTCCGTTATTAGTTTTCCGTTTTTTAGTTTTGTAACAGAAAATTAACCTCCCTCTTCAATTCCCGGTTTATTGTTGAGTAAATAGCCATTTATGTTATGGCTGTTTTGCATAAACAACCATTCTGAAGAGTTGCACCTCTTCAGTGCCTATAAATACAAGTCCATTCTCTCAGATTTTCCCTACGAATTTCTGAATTTTTCTCCTTTCTTCTGCATTGTTTTTAACTTCAAAGAGAGCAAAAGTAAGTGTGATTTGCTATCGAATTTTATGTTCGCTGAAACACTGGGGTTTGAAGCACCACTACATCAATGTGTAATTCGTTATATCCTTGGAGGAAATAATCCATAACCTTAGGTATTAGGAGGGGATTAAAATCCTTAAGGAAACACTGTGAATTCAGTGAGCTCGAATTAACTTTTGTTTCATTTGTATTTTCTGTTTATATGTTATTTTATCTTTTCCAAAATTAGTTTACAAATACAGTTTATTAACGAGTAGTACACTCATCAAATAAAGAGTATTTGTGATATTAATCAGGTAATACCAGAACGCCTTCAATTTAATGAGATTTTCACTTCCGTTCATGCTTGGCTTACGGATTTTTAACTTGAAATACAAGCATAATAATTATAAAGAAGATGAATAAGGTATTGAAGCAGAACAGAGAAAAATAATGTTTTTTCGAATTTTCTAATGAAAATGCATAAGTACCCCATGATCTATAGCCGAATTCTCAACTAAAAACTTTATTTTTGCAGTCTTATTATCTTCCCTTGAACTTTTTTAAATGGAATTAGTATACTGATGTGGTGGAAGAGAGTGTGTATATCTCCCTCTTGGGGAGAGTAAGAAAGAGAGAATATTGAAATTTTATTTTTATAAAATATTATTTTCCTATTTTTTGTTTTCTCTTGTTTTTCTTTTTCTTTTCCTTTTCTTTCCTTTCCTCCAGTTTCGTACTTATAGACTTGGTCGAAAATTATATCACGATCCAAAATCCATTAAAGATCGTGATGGCGCCTAACACTGTCGTCAGGCAAGTCAACATTGAATGATTAACTTAATTACTCATTTTAGTATTTTTGAAATCTTAATTTTCATCAATTAAATAGTAAGGAATAGAATTTACAGGGTAAATGAAACCCGTAAGCACCCCCAAAATTCGGTGTCACAAGTGCATGAATATCAACTAGGCTAAAAAATATAATAGATATCTGTCTGGAATACAAATCAGACGGGAGAACATAAATAACTCTGCAGGCTGCAGATCGCAACATGAAATGCGGCTCACGGTAAGTCTCCGCAACATTCGCGCCTTTGCGCCCAAAAGACCACCAGACATATATGTACCTGCACAAAAATATACAGCATGAGTACGTAAATCAAGGTACCCAGTAAGTATCTTGCCTAACCCCAGAGAAGTAGTGACAAGGGGTCGGCATCGACACTTACTAGTGGTCCAATAAGACCGTTATAATAAGAAGTAAACAGATATGGCGCAGAGTAAACAAACGAAATAAATAGATATGGGGCAGAGTAAACAAAGGAAATAAACAAGTGTAAATACGTGATACAATCCTCCTCTCTACGATAGAAGCTCTCAATTAGCAACTACCTCCTTAACCGGAGCATATATATATATATATATATATATATATATATATATATATATATATATATATATATATATATATATATATATATATATATATATATAAAGGACCTCACCAGATAGATAGTCATAATTCAAATCAGGAAGAATCATAGATACACAGAAATCTTGTCAAATATTACGCACGATTCTACGAGAGTATTTTATAGAAATGCCAAGGCGTATGGCCCGATCCCATCGAAATTTGTGCACTGCCGAGGGTCGAACGACACAAACCATAGATGCATCTATTATACTGCCGAGGAGAAAGACCCGCTCCCATGAGAGTGTGGTACATAATCATGCTGAAGCGAACGACCCGATCCCATATTAGAATAATAAGCTTTAACGGGTCCTTGACCCCACTCACGAATAAATGTGTGAGTTATAATTTCAAAGAAAATCCGTAAGAGGAACACAATTATTTCGCGGCTAATCATGAAACTCGTCAAATATCTACAATAGCAAGTCTACCACTCTACGCATGTCTAGTCTCAAGTCATAATGCGAAATAAAAGAATTAAACAAACAAGGATAACCCCTATAATACAAGTATAGCATGGTGTGAACCTAAGTCTACCTGGATAATAACATGAATCTAGCAACGTACGGACTCTCTTCACCTCGTGCGTGCGACACCCACAACTAGTAGCACATAACAATTACATCACCTAAAGGTGGTTCCCCTCTCACAAAGTTAGACAAGAGACTTACCTAGCTCGCTTCGCAACCAAATTAAAGATTTCAATAAACCTTTTCCTCGTGAATTGGTATATGAAAGCTTCAAATCTAGTCACAAATAATTCAATATACTAAACACGAATTGTATGAATTAATTCCATATGAAATTACTAATTTTTCGAATAAAAATTCAAAATTCATCTCAAAATTCAATAGTGGGACCCACGTTTGGAATCTCGAAAAAACTAACAAAATCTGAACATCCATTCCGAGACGAATTCAACCATATAAAATTATCAAATTCCGACATCGGATTGCCTTTTAAATTTTCATTTTTACATTTTAGGATGATTTTATAAAAATCTAATTTTTCTTCCATTAATCAACGAATTCATGATGTAATTAAGTAATCATGTGATATAATAAATATAGGATAAGGAACACTGATCCCAATGTTTTCCCTTGAAAATATCTCAAAAATCGCCCTTTCCCGAGCTCTAAATCGTTAAAAATGGAAAATGAGATTCAGAACTCAAATCATTTACCCTATGTGATCTCGGCCAAACTCCGTCGATCGGGAAGCACAAAATTTTCCAGCATTTTCTTACTCTATGCAATCATGGCCACCCTCCCGCGAGCGAAGAACAAATATTTCCAACATCCTTCTCCAACTCTTCCGAACATCCTCTAGTATAATGGTTATAACATTTTGTACAAAGTTCTGAATAAAAAATGGTTTAACTTTCTGAAAACTAGACACCAAGATCTATAACTTTTATGTTTTGGTCATCTCCCAATTCCTTATAGATTTTGAGATATAAGCTGCCAAAGTCTGTCATGTGCAACATAAATTTCTTTTTCACGATTTCCAAACATCTTCCTGGATAGCCTGTAGTACCAACCATAACATTTTGTACACAACTCCAAATGCCATATGGTTTGATTTATTAAAACTAGACACAAAGATCTACAACTTTCATTTTTGGATTTATCTCCAAATTCCTTATAGATTGCAAGATATAAGTTCCCAAGTCGGGTCGGTGCAGCAGAAAGTTTCCTCTACGCGATCGCGAATCACTGGCTAATTTCTCCTATTTTACTCATCGCAATCGCGGCCAATTCCACGTGATTGCATACCATACTGTTGTAGCAAAACATCAGCAGCTAAAAATGACTTAGAAATAGTTTGAAACCACCCTGAAACTCACTCAAGCCCCGCGGGACCTCGTCCGAACATACCAACAAGTCTCAAAACATACCACGGACTTAGTCGAGGCCTCAAATCACATCAAACAATGCTAAAAACACGAAGCACACCCCCAATTCAATGCTAGTGAAACTAAGGAATTCCAACTTCTACATTCGATGTCGAAACCTATAAAATCAATTCCAATTGACCTCAAATTTTGCACACAAGTCATAATTGACATTACAGACCTACTCCCACTTATGCAATCGGAATCCGACCTTGATATCAAAAAGTCCACTCCCGGTCAAACGTCCAAAAACCTTCAACTTCCAGCTTTCACCAAACGACCCCGAAATAGACTACGGACCTCCAAATCCACATTCGGACGCGCTCCTAAGACTAGAATCACCATACGGAGCTATTCCCAGGCTTGGAATACCAAGTGGACATCTAAAACATTAAAATGCACTTCAACCCAAATTCATGAAATTCTTCCAAAATGCCAATTTTCCACAATAAGCGTCGTAACGCTCCCGGGTAATCCAAAACTCGATCCGTACATACGCCCAAGTCCATAATCATCATACGAACCTATTAGAACCTTCAAATCCCGATTTCAAGGTCGTTTACTCAAAAGTCAAACCTTAGTCAATTCTTCCAAACTAACGCTTCCGAAATTAGAGATTTCTTTCCAAATCAACTCCGAACTTCCCAAAATCCAATTCCGACCATACGTACGAGTCATAATACGTTAAGTGAATCTACTCAAGGCCTTTAAACGTCGAACGCCGTGATATAAATTAAAACGATCAATTGAGGCGTTACATTATCTCTCACTTAAATATACGTTTGTCCTCGAACGTGCTATGAACTGCTCCGGAGTTATCCAAAATCACTGTTTAACACCTCGTGCACCTATCCATGCCACCATAAACCATATGAGCATATTAGCTTGATCCATACTGAAGATCATTCCTGCTACCTTGTACAACAAGCTTTATAACCAAATTCCAACATCCGGAATTCTCCACGATACCAGATTCTAACACACAAACACCACAGAAATCACTAGACACTGAACCTAACGTGACCATGCTACTCCGCTAAAATCACTCCATGCACCACATAACTAATTTGCCTAAGACAATCTCCCCCGAGAACAATAGAGTAAATTTCCACTGACCTGTAGTATACCTCATAACACATATAAGCCTTGTTTCAACTCTCGCAATACTTCCACGACGGAAGTGGTGTGTAGAAACTCATAACCACCTACCGAATAAACAAATCATGGAGTCTTTCCTCCTATTAAGGACCACTACCTTATTCTGAACTGAATAACTATATTTGCTCTTTAATATACCTTATATAAATCTGATTGCACTAATTTCAGGTCCAAAAATCTCGTCCCACCCAATACAAGCTGCTCGACAACAAGCCACCTCAAACATTGACCAGGATCTCTAATGATGCCACATTGCGCCAACAAGCTACAAACTCGAATGTGATACATAAGGAAAAAGAACTCTGGAAAGAACTACTCAACCCACGTAACTAATTAAATAGCCGAAAGGATGTTATGAACCTTCCTCAGAAATGAGAAACAAAATACACAAGAATAGATATAGGGGGACTATACTCAATATCACATTGTTGCGGCGTGCAACCCAATCCACACATGATACCGTTACGACGTGCAACCCGATCCAATCATGATACCTGTGGCGGTGTGCCACCCGATCCAAACAACATACCTGTAGCGGCGTGCCACCCGATCCAAACAATGGACCTGTGGCGGCGTGCCACTTGATCTACACATAATAATCTATAAGGAAATACCTACTGAGCCAGAATGCTCATACCCAGGAAATACCCGAATGTCGACCACAAGCATGCGAAGTGTATAATACCATCCCTGGGGAGACAGGTAGCACCATACGCTACAAAACTTAAGCATGACGAAGGTTCAATAAATGACCTGCATCTCGAGAGCCAGCCTGCTCATATAACACTGCAAGCTACACAGGGCCACAACACATGTGCGAATAATCAAGTCGTCTCACAACCTGCATGGCACAATAGAGTATTACATGGAATAGCTGATGACAGAAATAACATCCAACATTCGAAGACTCCTCCATAAGCAATGTTATGATGAACGAACACACTCGGCATGATATAGAGCACACATTCACATTTAGACCCACCCACGGACCTTAAGCCGATTCTAATAGTACCGCACTAGGCTAATAACCTTCTCAGGATCCACAACAACCATATTCATGACACATAAGAGCAGCCGTCCAATCCGGAACAAACTTCCAGAGTTCACAACCAAACGAATAGAGTGCCTTCCATGCCTAAACTCTCACATTAGCTATAATACCATAATCTCAATACTTGGTTTCAATCTGTAATCAATAAAGTGACTACATGTCACACTTATAGAATCTTCCCGTGAGATACGGCCCCCATGACCTTCCGCACCGGTAGCAAAGTCTTCACATCCATACCACTGTCCATACAATGTTGTAAAGCGAATTGAGAATCCGCAAACCAGTACACAAAGCCTCTTATACATGACACCAATATCAGGTAACGCTAAAGACAATACCATCTTACTTTAAACATCTGAATTCTTTCCTACTCATCCAAGCTTATGACATTTAGGTCAACACAGAACCGCAACCTTGATCCGCAACTTCCAATTCCCATGTCGCTTATTGCACCTAACATGCCAATACACGAGAGTACAAGAACTTCATCATAACTCCTGAACCACTAATAGAATAAACACTTCCTCACATAGAAACCTTTCACTTAACTCATTTAAGGAAAACTGTTGCAACATGCGACCGAATTCCCATAACCGCAGAAAATGCAAACCTCAAGTGGTGGTCTAAACCACCATAACTCTTCCAGGATTCATCTATACATAAGAAGACATAATTATCGAATGCCTCCATATACCTAAAATTACGGAGGCCGTCAAACCTCGTATGTACCACCACAAATAATATACCCGTGGCGGTGTGCCACCCGATAAACACATAATAATCTATAAGGAAATATTTGGCGAGCTAGAATGCTCATACCTAGGAAATACCCGAATGTCGACCACAAGCATGCCAAATGTATAATACCATCCCTGGGGAGACAGATAGCGCCATACGGTGCAAACCTAAAGCACGACCAAGGTCCAAACTCCTGATGTCATTTCTGACACCATCACCGCTTCTTTAATGGCCAAAGGCAATAGTCTGTTACTGAAATAGTAGTCATGGATTTATACTCGATGTCAAATTCACTCATCTCGACTGCCCACTTGTCCTGTCGACCTGACAATTCAGGTTTCTGGAGAATATTCCGGTAGGGAAAAGCGTTACCACAGCTATCGAGTGACATTGAAAGTAAGGCCTAGACTTTCGAGCAACGACTACGAGAGCTAAGGTCAATTTTTCAAGGTGCGGCGAACAAATTTCTGCTCATGTTAAAATTTTGCTAACATAATAGATATGAAATTGTGTACCTTCATTTTCTCGAACTAGAACGACACCTACCGCTACCTCGGAGACCGCTAGGTAAACCTATAACTATTCACCTTCCTCCAGTTTTGATAGTAACAGAGGGCTTGAAAAATACCATTTCATGTCTTTTAGGGAATGTTGACATTCCAAAGTCTATTCGAAGTTATTCTTTTTCTTTAGAAGTGAGAAGAAGTGATGGCATATTTTCGAGGACCGGGAAATAAACTTTCTTAGAGCAGCCAATCTTTCAGTTAACCTTTGGACTTCTTTCACATTTGTCAACTGGTTTGGAATGTCCTTTATGGATTTAATCTTGTGGGGATTGACTTCTATCCCCCTTTTTGACACAAGAAAACCCAAAACTTTATCGGAGTTGACTCCGAACGCACACTTTCGGGATTGAGCTTCATGTTGTGCTTCCTTAGGATGTTAAAAGTTTCTTTGAGGTGTTTCGGATGGTCACTTGCATTAAAAGACTTAACCATCATACCATCTATGTAAACTTCCATTGTTTTCCCTATTTGCTTTTCGAATATTTGGTTCACGAGCCTCTCGTAAGTGGCTCCGGCGTTCCTAAGCACCAAGGGCACCACATTGTAGTAGTATGTGCCAAAGTTCATTATGAATGAAGTTTTTTCTTGATCCTCCAGGTTTATTTTAATCTGGTTGCACCCGGAATAGGCAACGAGGAAACTCATCAACTCGTGCATGGTCTTGCATCAATCATTTGATCAATGTTTGGCAATGAGAACGAGTCTTTAGGGAAATCCTTATTCGGATCCTTATAATCTACGCACATGCAAAATTTATTATTCTTTTTTGGAACTACTACTACGTTACACTTTACCTCCCGGATTGAACCGATATCGAGCAATTGAGTTACCTCTTCTTTAAAAAACCTATTTCTGACTTTTTTTGCCTTACCGGCGGGATGTTGAGGTCTAAGCTTAACTTGTTCACGGCCACCTCTTGTGGGATACATGTCATATCCGCATGCGACCATGCAAAATAATCTATATTGGTCTTATGAAATTCCATAAATCCTAACCTAAGCTCGGGGTTTAATCCTATCCCTAAGTGGAACTTCCTCTATAGGAACTTATCGAACAATGTGACTTGTTCAAGTTCTTCCGCCGTGGATTTGGTTGTCTCCGTTTCTTCTGGTACCTAAAAATACCTTGGTACCTGATAGGATTCCAATGGCTCCTCCCCTCTATCAACTTCGTTTGGTTCGGGCGCGAGCATCAGTTCCTGTAATTTCTATGTCACGCGTTCCTTCCCTTTACTTCTAGAAATTGAAATCGCATTAATCTCCCTTGTCACCAGTTGATCTCCTCTTATTTGTTTGATTCCCTCTAGAGTTGGAAATTTTAGAAGTCGGCAGTATGTTGATGGCACGACCTTAATCTCGTGTAGCCACAGTCTGCCAAGAATTATGTTGTAGCTGATGTCGCCATCCACTACTTCAAACAGGGTAGTCTTCATGATCTCTTCGGTGTTCGTGGCTGGAATGATTCTTCCGTTTAGCTTGGTTTGCTCCAGCACTCTCCATTGAATGATATTGGCTGAACTTCTTGGGTCCACCAAAACACATTTAGTTTTAAAATCTGTAAGATTAAGAGAAATTACCAAGACGTCATTGTGCAGTAGTAGAAGTCCATCACCGTCCTTCTCTGTGAAGGTGATATCTTCCTCGACAACTTCTCAGAGTCTCTTGCTGTGAGTCACCGATATCGTTGTCTTTTTTTCTGCCGAAAATGTTACACCATTAATCTCGTTCCTCGCAAAAATCATGTTGATCGTTAGTCAGGGAGGATCTTCCCTTATCTTCAAGGGCTCCGCGTTGTTCCGATTGCAAGCGTAGTTATATTTAGCCTAGTCGCTTAAGATCTATCTGAGATGATCGTTTTTTCAGTAACGTCACCACCTCCTCACATAGATGTGGAAGTCCCACTCGGTGGTCGTAAGTCCCATGATACTCACACCATATATTATGATCCCTCTGGATGTGATCGAATCTCATTGGCCTCAGGAACCGTGCTTCCTTGATATTCCTCTTTGACGATACCAACTCTACTACGCTGACATTGAAATTGTACTCAGACAACCTAGAATAGGTGGAATCCCGGGAACCCCATGTCTCTTAATCTTTTGATGACCTGCTATTCTGGCCGTGTCATGCCCCGAACTTGGGGGGCGAGACCGGCGCCCGGTGCCTCACCTATCCTTGCGTACCAACTTGCGACTAAGGGACTCTGAACATTTAATGTCATACTTTGGTCGTGGACACATTGCAAGACAATTTGCAAGGCAAAATATAAAACTGAACAGAAGCTAACCGTGACTAAACATCAATATAAAGCTGGGCCGACAAGGCCGTCATAACTACTATAGTTGACAAACCAACAAAATATACATACAAGGCCTACAAGCCCAACATATTGCACTAAGTGCCATGATATGTCTACAAGCCTCTACTGATGGATGTAGTGTGATCGGAATAGGGCCCCGACCTACCCATAACTTATATACATATACACATAATATGTACACAAAACTCTAGAGCCGACAACTCCGAAGGACATGGAGCTTACCGATATATAACGCTGAACTCGGGCAACACCTACTACGGAGGTCTACCCGTTTTTCTATCTGAACCTGCGCACATGAAATGCAGCATCCTCAGAAAGAGGGAGTCCATCACGAAATAACGTACCGAATATGCAAGGCAATAAAATAACTGAAATTTGAAATTGAACTGATAATATAAAACTGAAAGTAACTGGGAGTCAAAGATGATCTGGAGATATACTTAGCTGCTGATACTGACTCAACTCTCTTAATATAGTAAATAAAATAGATGTCCGACCTTATAAGGCTTGGAACGTGTAACTGCTCCGCCGTAGTAGGCTCGCTCATAGGCGCTCGACCATATTAGGCTCTGTATCTCGGCGATGCTAGGCTCACTCATAGGATCTCGGCCACAGTATGCTCAGTATATAACGTACCATCTGATCAGAGGTTGCCCAATAGGGGCCTACCCACTGATTATAGCTCGATGGTGGGGAAAATACTATAATATTGTATATATATATATAGACCTTCCGCTCTCTTGACCGGAAGAAGACAATACTCAATTGAATATGAAGTCCCGATAAGGGAGAATAATATAACTAATGAGACTAGGATAATGTATATAAATTTGGGAGTATGAACTTCTCTTTATGCCTCGTTATCAAACATATGTAGTTACGAGATCATGCCAAAATGAAAGAAGGGCTTAACCTTAACATACCTGGAGTAGGAAAAAATCCGTATGATATTCTTGGGAAAGATTGCACTGTACTCCTTTAGAATCACAAAATCCTGTTGTTATTACGCAGTATAACTCCGTATGAAATTTCTGTTGAACCAAAAATCACGTTCCATCACTTGTATGAGTTTGCTGAAAGACTATACCTTGCTATGAATATTGGATACGTCTTTCTTTGGATTTTTGAGATGTCTTTTACCTTAGTGGGTGTGGGGCCCACTAAGGTGATGACTTAACCACAAAAAATCCTCTAAATGACACCTATCCACTTGAATTCAAGAGTCACAAGGTGGGCATAATGTGCTGCCACGTTAATGCCTCCTTAAACTTATCCCAATTTTCACCCCTTTTCCTTAATCAACTTGTTAATTCCCCACTAATCCAATAATTAACCAATTACCCATATAATTAAAAATTATCTCAAATTACTTAAAACGCTAATCGCTTAACACACTTTATACACCTTACTATCATGGTCAGGTGGTACCTTGTATGACACTAGTCCATGAATACAGGATATTATAGCTCGGACCGTATTTTATTTCAAATCGACAATCTTCAACGAAACTCATTTCTTTGATTCGTTTACCCTTTAACCTTCACGGCATTTTACTTGTCGCCTATTATAAACAACATAAATGCTTATAACCGCAATCAGTTCTCCTATCGGGAGCGAACCTATCCTTCGATCGGAGTCCTCTGTCGTGTCTTTCGGACCTTTCGTAGGGCAAAACCGGCCCTTAGAAGATCGCCGATCTATGTCAAAATCATCCTTCGACTTATCCCTATTTTTTTCTAGATCCCGACCCTTGGTTGATGCCAGGAACCCGAGTTGATCATCTTTTATACTTATCTTTGACTCGTAACGGTTATGGACATCTGCCCATGTAGTTTCCTAAAACTCGAGCAGGCTTTCTTTCAGTTTTCAGGACGTGTTGGAGCTCCTCGATTTCAGCCCCTTAGTAAATGCCTCAACTGCACATTCATCTGGCACGACCGGTAGAAGCTTCCTTTCCTTCTGAAACCTGTTCACAAACTCTCGCAGCAATTCAGACTCTCCTTGCGCGATTCTGAATATGTTAGCTTTACGAGCTTGTACCTTTATGGCCCCGGTATGGGCCTTGATGAAAGAATCTGCGAGCATCTCAAAGGAATCTATTGAGTGCTCGGATAAAAGTGAATACCATGTCAGGCACCCCTTCGTGAGGGTTTCTTCAAACTCCTTCAGCAGGACCGACTCAATTTCATGTGGAGCTAAGTCGTTTCCTTTCACCGGCATTGTATATGTGGTGATGTGCTCATGAGGATCTGAAGTCCCATCATATTTTGGTACATCTGGAATTTTGAACCGCTTCGAAATTAGCTTTGGTGTTGCGCTTGGTTTGAACGCCACATGGGTATATTTCTTCGCGTCCGGGCCCTTCATCACCGGTGGTGTGCCCCGAATTTTGTCCATACGAGGGTTTATTTCCCTCATAAACAGCATAAGCTCGGTTTTAAAAGGATTATTACCGTTGTTGTTACCAGATCCGCTGCCGATCTTGGCCCCGTCGAAGCTGAGCTCACCCATCGGGGTGTTGTTATCGACCATTTGCGCTATTTGGTTAGCAGGAGCACCGGGAAGAACTGAACCTTTTCCATTCGCATTGTTAGAAGCACCCGACAACGCTTGCCTCAATTCTGTCATGGCCTGGTCTTGCCGTGAGAGATGTCCCATGGTGTTGTTCTCTCAAGATCCTTACCATTTCTGCAACGTGTTCGTCTTCAGCGTCATCGGGAGTCACCTTCTGTAAGTGCCGTGGATATTGTCTCTATGAATCGACGTGACTACATCCTCCTCATTGCGGGTATCACTGGTCGAATCTTGGTGTTGAGGCAGAATTTCTTGGGCCTCAACGTTCTGTGCGAAGTTATTATCGTTAGCTACCATCTTTTAGGATTTTTTGCTCAGAAACAAAGAATCAAACAAATTAGTAATAGATGAAAGGATCAACTCAAGTATGCAACTATCTAAGCCCTATGGTGGGCACCAAATTGTTTACCCCTAAAATAGTACAATTAAATTTATAATGTGGTTTATTTAGCTAATCAGTACAATTAACTACTATTTTTAGACAGTTTGACGTCTGTACCCGTAAAACATTACAATTAAATTTATAATAGGTTCCAGTTTACGTGAACTTATTTCTTTTTTGGTCCGTTCAAAAAAGAATGACTTCTTTCTAAATTTAGAAACAATTTATTTTAAACTTCCAATTCTACCTGTGAGAAATATGAGACAGGAAAATTATTATTGATATTAACAATGATACAATGAGCCCTATATATATAATACACGTCCTACTCCTAATACATATGGGATTAGGGTTATTTACTCTATTTAACTATCAAATTAACACTCCCCCACAAGCTGGTGCATATACATCATATGTACCGAGCTTGTTACATATATAACTAATACGAGGACCAGTGAGGGACTTGGTAAAAATATCAGCAAGCTGATCATTCGACTTCATAAATTTTGTAGTAATATCTCCTAAGAGTATCTTTTATCTAACGAAGTGACAATCAATCTCAATGTGTTTAGTCCTCTCATGGAACACCGGATTTGATGCATTATGAAGGGAGGCTTGATTATCGCACACAAGTTCCATCTGGCTGGTTTCACCAAATTTCTACTCGTTGAGAAATTGTTTGATCCAAATTAGCTCATATGTTTCCATAGCCATTGCTCGATATTCTGCTTTTGCACTAGATCGGGCAACTACATTCTGTTTCTTGCTCTTCCAAGACACCAAATTTCCTCCTACTAAAACACAATATCCAGATGTATAACGTCTGTCAAAAGGTGATCCTGCCCAATCAACATCCGAGTATCCAATGATCTACTCATGGCCTTGATCCTCAAACAATAACCGTTCGCCTGGAGCTGATTATACATACCGAAGAATGCGGACAACTGCATCCCAATGAATATCACATGGAGAATCCATAAACTGACTTACAACACTCACAGGTAAGAAATTGTCAAGTCTAGTCACTGTGAGATAATTTAATTTACCAACCAATCGCCTATATCTTGCAGGATCGCTAAGTGGCTCCCCCTGTCCTGACATAAGTTTAGAATTCGGATCTATCAGAGTGTCAATCGGTCTACAACCTATCATTCCCCTCTCCTCAAGAATGTTTAAGGCATACTTCTGTTGTGATATCACAATACCTGAGCTAGACTAAGCGACCTCAATACCCAAAAAATACTTTAGTTTGCCCAGATCCTTAGTCTGAACGTTTTGAGAGAGATGTTCGTTTAATTTAGTAATACCATCCTAATCATTGACGGTAATAACAATATCGTCAACATAGACCACCAGATAAATACAAAGACTCGAAGCAGAATGCCGATAAAACACAGAGTGATCAGCTTCACTCCGAGTCATGCCAAACTCCTGGATAACTGTGCTGAACTTACCAAACTAGGTTCGAGGAGACTGCTTTAAACCGTAAGTGACCGGAGCAAGCGACATACAAGTCCATGAGACTCCCCCTGAGCAACAAATCCAGGTGGTTGCTCCATATAGACTTCATCCTCAAGGTCACCATGTAAAAAAACATTCTTAATGTCCAACTGATAGAGAAGCCAATGGCGAACACAACCATGGATAGAAAAAGGCGGACTGATGCTACCTTAGCCACGGGAGAGAAGGTATCACTGTAATTGAGCCCAAATATCTAAGTATATCCCTTGGGAACAAGACGGGCCTTTAGTCGATCAACCTTGCCATCCGGACCAACCTTGACTGCATACACTCAGCGACAACCAACAGTAGATTTACCTGAAGGAAGAGGAACGAGCTCCCAAGTACCACTCATATGTAAAGCATACATCTCGTTAGTCATAGCCTTTCGCCATCCTGGATGAGACAATGCCTCACATGTAGACTTAGGGATAGAAACAGAGGACAAAGAAGAGATAAGCATAATAGGGTGATGACATACAATGATAACTTAACCGACATAATGGGGATTAAATTAAGTGTGGTCCGTATACCTGTCCGAAGTGCAATCGATGTACTAGGAAGAGACAGGTCCGCAGTAGGAGAAGGGTCAGGACGAGAATCAGCTGGGTCGGATGCTTGGTGCCGACGACGATGATAAGTCAAGAGTGTTGTTCTCGTGGCTGGGGATTTAGGAGGAGCCATACTAGACTCCCCAACGATTGGAATAGGTAAGACTTCTATGGCGGAAGGTGAAGGAGGAGCTATAGTAACCTCCTCAAAGGTCGGTACTGGTAAGACCTCAAATATATCAAGGTGGTCAGAAGAGGTAAAGAAAGGTCTGGACTCAAAAAATGTGAAATCAGCTGACATAAGGTACTTACGAAGATTAGGTGAGTAACAACGATATCCCTTCTGAACACGAGAATAACCAAGGAAGACACACTTGAGAACACGAGGAGCTAACTTATCTTTCCCGGGGGCTAAGTTATGAACGAAACAAGTGCTCCCAAAAACACGAGGGGGAATAGAGTATAATGGTGACTCAGGAAACAACACTGAATGTGGGATCTGATTTTGGATGGGAGATAAAGGCATCCGATTAATTAAATAACAAGCTGTGAGAATTGCATCGCCCTAAAAACGCAACGGAACATGAGATTCAATGAGTAGTGTGCGAGCAGTCTAAATGAGGTGCCTATTCTTTCTCTTTGCAATCCCATTTTGCTGAGGGGTATAAGGACAAAAGGTCTGATAAATAATTCCTTTAGAAGTCATAAACTGCTGAAATTGAGAGGATAAATATTCTAAGGCATTATCACTGCAAAAAGTGCAAACGGAAACACCAAATTGAATTTTGATCTCAGCACAAAAAATCTGGAATATAGAAAACAACTCAGAACGATCTTTCATTAAGAAAAGCCAAGTTCATCTTGAATAATCATCGATGAAACTAAGAAAATAACGAAATCCCAAGGTTGAGTTGACTCTACTAGGACCCCATATATCAGAATGAACTAAAGAAAAAACAGACTCTGCACGACTCCCAATACTACGAGGAAAGGAGGCTCGGGTATGTTTCCTGAGCTGACATGACTCACAATCTAATGTAGATAAACTAGACAAGTTAGGCACCATCTTCTGAAGCTTGGATAAGCTTGGATGTCCTAAACGTCTGTGAATTAGGTCTGGAGGATCTATAACTAGACATGCCTTGGAGGAATTGAGTGAGTTAAGGTAGTAAAGGCCTTCTGATTCAAGTCTTGTTCCAATTGTCTGTCACGTACTGCGTCCTACATAATAAACAAATCATCAATAAAATATATACCACAATGGAGGGCACGAGTCAAACGACTAACAGATGCAAGATTAAAAGGACAACTAGTGACATAAAGAACAGAATCTAGAGTGACAGAGGGTAGGGGATTCTCTTGTCCAACTCCTTTGGCTTTAATTTGAGACTCATTGGCTAAAGTAAGAGTGGGAAGAGACTGTGAATACACAATATTTGACAAAAGTGATTTATTACCAGAGATATGATCAAAAGCGGCTGAGTCCATTACCCACAGTCCAAGAGTACTAGACTGGAAACACAAGCAAAAGAATTACCAGTAACAAAAATATCAGTCTGAGCAATAGAGGCTACTTGTGGAGATGTCTGCTTACTTGCTCTATACTGAAGGAACTCATTATACTCCCCTTCAGATAAAGAAAATCCTTGGTTACCTGTAGTCTCGATCTGAGCAACATAAGCATTTTTAGGTGGTCGACCATGTAAAGAATAACACACGTCATGAGTGTGTCTAAGTTTATGACAATAAGAGCACTTGGGTCTAGATATTTCAAAACAATCTCCTCCTCGTCTATTCTCCATAGTTTGAGATGTCCAATTCTCCACTGTTTGAGATGCGAGAATAGAGGAGTCAAGTGTCTGTGATGAGATCACTGGGTGACTTGGTGCTGCAGCAATGCAAAGTAATCGAGAGAATAATTCATCCACTGTAGGGACAGCCGGGCTAGCCAAAATTTGGTCACGTATTAAATCAAGGTCATTCGGAAGTCCAGCGAGTGTAAGAACTAGAAACATCTTCTGTCATTGCTCTTGTTGCTTTTCAATTCTAGCATAAACTGGCATTAACTTCTCAAATTCTTCCATGACTACTTGTACTTGTCCCAAGTAAGTAGACATATCTGATTCCTGTTTCTTCAAGCTTGTCATTCGCGATATCACATCATAGAAACGAGATATGTCATTAGTGTATAAAGTATGAGCCTTTTCCCAAACTAAATAACATGCCTGGAATGGGCAAAACAAAGGCATCAATTTAGAATCAATAGATCGCCACAAAATATTACATGACTGAGCATCGACCTTTTCCCAATGTGCTTTGGCCTTGTCATCTCCGTCACTAGCTTGTTGAGTTAAGTGATCTTGAACACCTTGGCCTTTACACCACAACTCAACAGACGAGGCCCAAGATAAATAATTGGAACTCCCAAGTAGGGGTTCAGAAGTAATCATTAAGACTGAATTACCTATGCCACTGTTTTTGGAACCAAAAACATCATGTCCGAGAGACATGGTTGGATTAAAGAGAGGGCTAGCAAAATTATCAGCAAATAACACAAGAAATCTGGACACTTTTGCCGGAAAAATCAGAAACAGTCGCCGGAATCTGGAGTTTCTTTCACCGGAAAATAAAAAATCGTCGGAATTGGGTGAAACTTGGATGGGTAGGCTCGGAAATACCTCACGAACAAGCTGTCTGAAGAAAAAATTTCAAAATCTGGCTGGAAAAAGGCCACACGCGCCGGCGCGTGGAGAACCAGTCGCCGAAAAAATCCGATCGACGCGTGAGAGGTCGGTTGCCGGAGATATTTGGTGGGGTTTGGTCGCGGAAGGCTTGGGACCCTGTGGTAGTGTTAGTTTCCACACAACAACCACAGAGACAAATCTGACGCAAACCAGCCCTAGAAAGTCGTTGGAATTTGACGCACGACCACTGTTTTGACTCTTTTTTTTTTTATTATGTGTCTCACTCACGCTCTGATACCATTTGAGAAATATGAGACAGGAAAATTATTATTGATATTAACAATGATACATTGAGTCCTATATATATAATACATGTCCTACTCCTAATACATATGAGATTAGGGTTATTTACTCTATTTAACCATCAAATTAACACTACCCTTAATGAGAAGTTTTTATAACCACACAAATACTCTAGACTCCTTTTTGACTTGTTTAGGACCACAAATTTCAAAAAAAAAATATTTTTTCTTAAATTTCGTGCCCAGTCAAATAGGTTCACATAAAGTGTAACAGAGGGAGTAACAGTTAAATTGGAAAAGAAAAAATATTTTTAAATTAATTGGGATGGATGTACTGATTTGCAAATAAAGATAAAACAAGTACATGCTGAAAAAATCAACAGCCTTGATTATCTAGTGTTACATGTATATATATTATATTCATAATGATTGCAGAGGGAGAATATCCTAAAAGTAGTTGGACAGAATGGCAAAGTAGAAGTGAGCATCGTTTTCAAATGAAAATGCTACTACAGCCTGAAAAGCAAAGGTATAATAAGTCTTCTTCTCGTCTTCGTCTTCATTTCCACACGACGTCGTTTTTCAAATTCTAAGGTACCTAACGATTCTTCTCTCTCTCACGCACACACTCACTCACACACACACACTTTTAGTTATTATTCAGGATTTGAATTGAGCTAGCTACAATTTGATCTCCTGATTTTGGTGAATATTGTTTTTTTTTGCCCGCTCCTGTTAAAAATTGCTGGCTTTGTTGATCAACAGTAGATAAGTTAATTAGCTTATGATCAGATGAGTTTGAAGTGATTAAGCTGAATCTGAGGTAGAGGTTTTAATTTAGAGCAAATTGTAGAATGGTGATATGATTAGTCAAGAATTTTGATTTTGGTACAATTTGCTTAGAATACTTGAAAACTTTAAAATATGCTAGTGACTCTTCTCATTGAGCCGAAGTCTTCCGGAAACAGCTGTGTACACTCTACCCTCTCCGGACCCCACTTGTGGAATTTTACTGGCTTCTTGTTGTTGTTTGTACTCCATTTATTACCTATTTCTGTTTTTAATCGCAAAAAGAATAAAACCGTTCCTATTAAGGAAACTCTTAATTTTAGGATTCCAATATGACCCTTAATGAGAAGCTTTTTACAAACACGTAAATGTTATGTCATATTTTACACCACAAGTTTCAAAAGATTTATAGTCACATTGATGTTATGACATGTGTACAACCACAGGTTTTAAAAGTCTTTTTTTCCCTTAAACTATGTGCCCAGTCAAATGGTTTCACATAATGGAAGAGGAGATATTAAATATAGGACGCGCTCATTTATTTTTAGATGAAAAAAGCTTATACATGATGCATTTATTTATCTTTTCAGGGTTCAAAACCGATCTTATTAATAAATCATTTTCGTAGGATGTGATGCATATGCATATATGTACTTTATGTAGTTTTTTTTTTGGTACCGGGAATGTTGAATTTTAGCTAATTGTTTCCTTCATACTTAATTCAAAAGAAACTTAATACAAAACTTAATGTTTTTACTGTTGAATGCATAAATTTCTAATAGCAGAGCCATAGCATTTGGTTATAAGATGTGTTTCTTTTAAAATTGTTGTACGCCTCAATTACAAACTAGTTGGTGTTGGTATGAATTCTATATTCATTCTGCTCCATTTGGTCCGGTTCATACCCCTACTCAGTTTTTTTAAAGCAAGATAACTGACAACATTTCGATTTGAATATATCTCAAAAACAGTGAACATTTTCATCTGTCATAGAAAAATTGGGGAAGGCTAACATGTAATTCACACGTCAGGAGGCATTATCGGTCAAGTAAGAAGATTGTCCTACTAAAGTACGGATTGAAATGAACTGCAGCTGCTTTGGTGCCTCAACTGTGCGGCAGAAAAGGGGTGTTGATCATGTTCATAAAGATACACCAGACACTGGAGGTTAGTACATAGTTGGAACTTGGATTTTAGCTGATCAGTTTTTCTCAGTTGCATGATTTATTTAGTCATTTGATGAATTTTTCGCAACTTTATTGCCTTCAGCATTAACCCTCATACTCCTACATAGCTGGTTGGTCTGGATGTGGCATTGTCATTTTATCATGGTGGTTGCAGTATTCTGTTGATAATCCTATTCATTCTTTTCTCTTTCCTTTTTCTAGTTATCAATTGTTTATAATGCTTCTGCCTTTGTATACTTGCTATTATGAAATTCTCTTACACCCAACGTTAGTGGATACAAGCTGTTTAACACCTCCCGTGCACTTATCATTACTTATTTTGAGCTAATTGGCCTGCTTTCTGTAATTTATGCACCAGATTGGACAAGTGTCGAGCATAATTTAGTTTATTGCAATATTAAAAGGCAGTCAGCCTTTATCGTGCCAATTGAAGAAATTCATGATGTGTAATGAAGGGAGTGATTTCTACAAGAATATTTTGGTACTTGATAAATATAATTAATATGCTTGCTATATAGATAATAGACATATTCTAGAAGCAGTTGGCGATTGGATTGAGTTTGCTCCAAAGGACCAATTTGTACTTGGCCCTTGATCCCAAAAGAAAAGAAAACGTCAATTGATCAACTACACTTCAATCCTAGGGTTGAAAATGTGGAGAATTCATTGTAATTAGACTATTTTTACGTTGGTTGCTAGGTGACTACAACCCTTCTCATTTATTATCCGGCTTGGGACACGGTATGCTTTACAAGGCCCACAGAGGTGGATTTCAAAAGAACAACACGATTTCATCTTGTTCCTAACTAGAACTAAGAACTGGTCAAATGTGCTCCAGGATCTGGATAGTGAGTAGTTGCCGAACATGAACTGATGTGGTAGGTTTAATCATAGAATAGCATTATAAGAGTCGAGAAGGGAAACTTTGAGTATTCCCTGCTCACTAGCTTGCTCAGGTATCTGTCTAAAATCATCTTATAAGTGGTTAGGATAAGAGGCAGTCAGTCAAGTGGCACAACTATTACTCCCTCCATTTCAATTTATGTGAACTTGTTTGACTAGGTACAGAGTTTAAGAAAGAAATGAAGACTTTTGAAACATGTGGTCCTAAACATGCCATAACATTTGTATGGATATAATTCTTTTGAAACTTGTGGTCTTAAACATGTTAAAGTATTTATGTGGCTCTAAAAGCCTCTCATTAAGAGTATAGTAGGAAGTTTAAGT
Source organism: Nicotiana undulata (assembly GCA_005239495.1). Taxonomy (NCBI): domain Eukaryota; kingdom Viridiplantae; phylum Streptophyta; class Magnoliopsida; order Solanales; family Solanaceae; genus Nicotiana; species Nicotiana undulata. The sequence goes on from ML251793.1 coordinate 23,053, forward strand.
TAAATTATTTCCAAATTTGTATGGATGACACAGTTGAAGGATGAAAAAGTTCCATCTAGTTTAGTTTCTGGGGGCAACCATGAAACTTTTATTCTTGGTCAAAGACTTGACGCATCACATTTTGTTGCTGAAAATTTCCTTCTATCCATCTTTTTTCTGCAACAATTTAATCATTCCTTTTTGTTCTTCAGTTTCATGTCCACACTAATATTTCCTTTCTGTCAGGGTGCTCCACTGCAAGGACAAAGAATTTTTCATATAGTGAATTAAGAATAGCAACCAACAACTTCCATCAAAGTAACAAATTAGGGCGGGGAGGTTTTGGCACAGTATACAAGGTTCAACTCTATTCTATAAATAGTTCTCTTCCTTTTCATGCCCGAGCTTTATTACACGAACAACTTGCATTTGCTCGTAATTTGCATGGGGCTATTAGACCTTTGTGTTATTATCTGTAATTCTTTAAAATTTTGCATCACAAACTTGTAATTATGTTATTTGATTTTCACATTTTCTGCCTCTTAAAGACAGTTATGCTTTGTAAACATTTTACTCTTGTAAGTTTCATTTCATGGTTTTTGGAGTATGTAATATGAGATCAAGACTTTTAGAGAATAACAAGGTCCTTGGACTTAACTCTTGTGGTGCATTCACATGCTAGTTGAATGGTTACTAATTTTAGTGCAACTTTGTAGGGAACTCTAAAGAGAGGGGTAGAAGTTGCTGTGAAGACACTTTCTGCCGAATCAAAGCAGGGGTTGCGTGAGTTTTTGACAGAGATTGAAACCATATCAGATGTCAGACACCCCAATCTAGTTGAGTTGATTGGATGCTGTCTTGAAGGAAGTAACCGGATCTTGGTCTATGAATATTTAGAAAATAGGAGCCTCGATCGAGCACTGTTTGGTAAATTTGCTGGAAATTAAAAAAAATACTTCACCATTAATGAAAGGGTTACTGGAAATGATACTTGCTTTGCAGGTTCCAGCACTAGGAAGGTTAAATTAGAGTGGGACACAAGGGCTGCTATTTGCTTGGGTACCGCTAGAGGTCTTGCTTATCTACATGAAGAATTAGTGCCGCATATAGTGCACAGGGACATCAAAGCTAGTAACATACTGCTTGATAAGGATTACAAGCCAAAAATTGGAGATTTTGGACTTGCAAAGCTTTTTCCAGATAATATCACTCACATCACCACACAGATAAAAGGAACTACGTATGTCTCCTGAATTTATTGTTGAAGCTTCAATGTTTTCCGTTACTTGAAATTGGACTTTGTTTAACAGAGAGATTTAGTATAGTTAATACTTCCTGTGGGATGCTATAACCTGCTGCAGTTGTAGCTAAAGTGAAGAAAGGAGTGCAAGATAGTGCCTCAATACGAGTGTCCCCAAGCATATAGATTTGCCTTGGGGTTTCAACATGTGCCATTTTTCTATCTGGAGTCTTTGTCTGTGAAGATTCTTGTAACTGCTGTAGGATAGAAAATTTATTACATATGATTTGCGAGAAGTGTTGGTATAGGGAGTACTTCCTATGGATAGAAGCTGGGGTAGGGTTGCGGAATGGAGTCTAGAGATGGCAATTTCCACTGTTCAAGGGACTATTTGCCCCTGCTCTACTGTACCTTCATGATGAGAAGGTTACTTCGGGGAAATTGGAGGTTGATATGGGGAAGATAGAATTTGAACTTCATGAGAAGAGTGGCAATTTTGGATTAGGCATTCACATAAACATTATTGTTCCCAAGTACACTAACTATTATTAGCTTTGTTTACCATACAATTATAGCTTACATATATTTTCCACTAAAGGTTCTTCCCCTGGTTTCTCCAATTTCAACTGCCTATCAGTATCTCTCAATTGTTCTTGTTTATTTTCTGTCTGTATTTGTTGGCCTATTTGGTAATCAAGTGTTGTTTGACCTATGGTCTTAGTGGATGTAAATCAAGAAGTAGATAACAAAATTATTGTGGATGTCAATAGGAAGGGTGCACATACACATGGGTAGAGCATTAGCTAGTACACTTGAAATCACCATTCATCCGCGAGTACGGTGAGGATTGTAGAAGTTGGTTGTCTTTAAAAATCTTTTAGATACACCTGTTAAAAAATTTAGAAGGCATTTTTACACCCACCGGTACCTCTCCAATTGCCATATCTAAGTGGATTCTCCTTTTTAAAGAACTAGCTTGTCTGATCTGTGTTGCTTATATTGTACCTCTTCCAGTGCAGAAGAATTAAGGGTACACGTTCTTCATAGCATCTTGCTACCCTTGCCTGATAAAGATGTGTATTTTTCCTGAGAATTCACTATTGTTTTCCCTATTATTGAACACATTGTGTCTACTAGAAAGGCTGCGGATTCTCTAGCATCTGGCTCAAACTACAGTGTTTTGAATGATCTGTGTTATTATGTAGATAGGTCTCCAACAGATGTCCTGCTTTAAAGTTTTAAATGTTACCATGGGGTAACTGAAAGCAGTGTTTTTACTTCTGTACCTTTTTCTCTTCCTCGCAGTGGCTATTTGGCACCCGAATATGTAATAGGCCGTCAATTAACATCCAAAGCTGATGTTTACAGTTTTGGAGTCCTAATACTTGAAACAGTAAGTGGCAGGAGCAGTGGCAGCGGTACATGGCAAGGGCAGAAGTTACTCCTGGAATTGGTGGGTAGAATTTTTAAATTCCTTAATTTCTTTCTAGATCTACCATTCCGTTTCCCAATAAAATCAACAGTCTATTGCATGGTTTGTTTACTTGCATTTGCAACTAGTATTTACATATATTGATTAGTGCTATTTGAAATAAGAAAACTTCCAGGCACATCAAGATGTGATTCTGTAGAGAAAAGGGGTGAATCCATCTCTGATAAGTATATATCAACCAATAAATTAAATGCGCCTCAATCTCAAACTAATTTGGACGGTTATGTGAACGACATATGGATATGCTCTATCCGGACACATTTATCCTCTACTGTAAATAAGTTGTCTTGTGAAAATCTCTGATTAAGGAGTATATGATTATTCTTTTCCTTCTCCCAGAGTTGTGCAAAGTTAACAGTTGTTGGAGTTCCACCGATATCAATGTGGTATATCAAGCAAAGTATTTACATAGCCAAATACAAACTAGTCTGAATTAAGGTTTAGTAGTTATTACTCTTACACTATGTTCCTTATTAAAAAATTTACACTTACTTTAGTTCCATCGTTTACCAGTTAGTCTTGTAGTCTTTTTGTCTTTGTCTGACTGGAGATGTGTATGTTAGAATAAGGATAGTTGTGAGATTTTGAGAACCTCTAATTTACCAGTAGTGGAATGCATATAGAGAATATATACTTCAACCTAATGCATAGTTGCTTGAAAGAGTCTCAAGTAAAAATGTGCAAGATGAGATTGTTAGATTCAGCATGGGAAAAAGCATGAACAAGACAAGTGTATTTGAACCTGTTTCGTCCAATTTGGATCATCGCAGAGAGACAATTAGAAAGTGCTATTACAAAGTTGAGCTGATCCAAGAAGGTACCCATTGGTTAAAGATGCTGCTTACCCAATGGTATGGCGCAGTGGTTAATAAACTGGAAGGAGAACCACGAGGTCTCAGGTTCAAATCCCAGCCAAAAAAGAAAAAGGTGATTTCTTCTCATTTGCCTAAGCCTTAGTGGTCAGAGTTATATGGTACCTTTGCTGGTGGGAGGTATCGAGGTGAACACTAGCTGGCCGGGATACAACTGTCATAAAAAATTAAAAATAAAAAGATGCTACTTTACAGCAATAAGAGGTTGTGCTGAGTATGAAGGATTCATGTTATTCTGGGACTTGCAATAGGATCTAAAGTCCAACAGTCCAAATTGTTGTCTCAGATAGGCGCTGCACCTTCATGTGATTGTTCACAAATGTGGGTCTGTGGTGTTGTTGAGGAAGGCTGCAGAGAGGCATTTCAATTTTCAAAGTCTCAAAGATGAATATTTGCTGAATTTAATTTTTCTTGTATGAATCTGTTTCTTTTTGCTTCTCAATGTCTCCCTTTGATTAGCTTATACTTCCATAATAAATTAAACTGCTTACATCATAACTGGAGTAGCGTAAAGACTGAAAGTCGGGAGGCAGCCATATAGTTTTCTTGAACCTCATTGACCAGTCATTCAAATAAACAATGGGCAAGCAACACCAAGAAATGTGAAAAAATATACCTAGATATGTTGAGATTTTGCTAGTTTTCTGGCTAAAATAGTAAGGAAACTTTCAAGGTAATTATAGCAAACATGCCGAGGGTCTATTGGAAACAGCCTCTATACCTGTTAGGTAGGGGTAAGGTCTGCATACAGACTACCCTCCCCAGACCCCACCTGGTGGGAACATACTGGGTTTGTCGTTGTTGTTGTATAGCAAACATAATTTGTTCCTTTCCCTTTTTGGCTTCTCGTGAATCTATGAAACCAACTCTTGAAAATACAACATTCTAACATTTGTTTTTAACTGTCAAGGTTTCTTTATTTAATGACAAACTAGAAATTCACTGCATCAGGCCTGGCAGCTCTATGAAGAGGAAAAGCTTTTGGAATTAGTTGATCCAGAACTGGGAGATTTTCCAGAAAAAGAAGTCGTCAAATACATTAAAGTAGCTCTCTTTTGTACACAAGAAAATGCAAATCGAAGACCAATGATGAGCCAGGTTCTTGAAATGCTCACAAGAAACATCAAGCTAAATGAGAAAGAACTCACACCACCTGGATTTTTCCAAGATTCAGGTGGGGTTAGTGGTACGCAATCAAAGCTGAAGTCATCTGAAAGCAGTACAAGTTATCAGATGAGTTCTGTCCCCCTTACAATCACTCAGGTGATCCCTAGATAATCAATTTATCAATAGTGAATGACACTTGAACTTTTCGTCGAGGATGAGTTGACCGCTTTAGTTTACTTAAGAAGAGGAAATGATGAATATAGGAAGAAATTATTGCCTGCGGGGTTTTGGTTCAATGATAAGGACGCGGCATATTATGTGGGGGTTGGTGCACATCATGAGTTCGACCCTTCCACGAACAAAGCCTGATATTTAAGTTGGGAAGAGATTAGAGGTGCCTATACTCCTCGGAGTTTCAAATATGTGCACCAATTGGAGCTGGGGCAGAAACCATAGGGAATTTCGTTATAAAGAAAATGGGAAGAAATTATTTCAATAAATCATATTCTCTATTTTTCAAATTATTTGGTTTTATCCCTAAAGTAGCTCACTTTTTTGTCAATCTACATTGTCCAAACACTTTCTTTCACTGAGAGTGAACATGGTTTGGAGGTTAACAGCCTAACAGTCTCTTGTATCTACTAGATTTGATCAGACAAGTCTTATAGTAAAAAGGACAGCCGGTCACAAGGAATCCCGCATTCACGCAGGGTCCGGAGAACCACCGCACCCCAAGGGTATGATGTAGACAGTCTACCTTAATGCAAGGGTTAAAGGTTGCTTTCACGGCTTGAACCCGTGACCTATAGGTCACACAGAGACAACTTTACCGAGTGCACAAGGAATCCTGTATTCACGCAAGGTCCGGAGAACCACCGCACCCCAAGGGGTGTGATGTAGACATCCTACCCTAATGCAAGGGTTAGTGGCTCCTTTCATGGCTTGAGCCCATGACCTATATGTCACACATAGACAATTTTACTGCGCGTAAAAGAAAATAAATTTAAAAAGAAAAAAAGAAGGCTCAAATGCTCCAACTTTTGATGTTAGTTATACCAATTCCTTACCAATGTCAAAGTAAGCTTTTCAAAATAAGTTTATATTCAAGAAGCTACGTTCTTCACAGTAAAATAGTTACTAAATGTTGAAAGGTACCAATCATTTTGAGACGGACACTAAAGGAAATGAAATCATAATAGGAAAGGATACAAAATGGAGCCCCTTTAACTCAACCACAAAACCCACAAGAAAAATTACAACAACAACAACAACAAAAATCTAGCGAAATCTCACAAGTGGGGTGTGAGAGGGTATTGTGTATGCAAACCTTACCCCCGAGGGATAGAGAGGTTGTTTCCGATTGATCCTTGGCTCAAGAGTACGAAAAAAACAATAGATAAGTAGCAGCAACAGAAAGCAAAGATATAAAAAAACCACAAGAAAAATTAAAGAAAGATAAAAGATAACATGAGAGAGAGAGAGAGAGAGCTTCCTTATGAACATGAAAATCGTCTGGACTCCAATAATACAATAAAAGATCATGATATTCAGAAAAACAAAATGCAGCTGCAGCTGCCTCGAACCAATGGGATGTAAGAAAAGCACAGAATAGTGTCAAAAAAATCATGACCAAGAAAGAAATTTGTAGAGGAAAATACACAACTCATTATACAATCGGATAAAAATTAGGTCGCGTTTTGATCATTCACAGCAGCAGCAGCAGGTTCTTCTGCTGTCTGAGGAGTAACACTTGAATCACTAACAGGTGCATCACCAGCAGCCGATGCTGTTCCATCAGCTGCTGCACCTTTAGTGTTCTTGACATCTTTCCCACCCTTTGCAGCTTTTCCGTCCTTCCCGGCTTTGCCATCCTTGGCAAGTGCAGGAGGTGGTGGCAACATATGAGGTGGTGGGTTGTGCTTAAGCTTCACCAAGATGTGTCGCATCCTTGAAAGATCGGTAGGTTTTCCAGGTTTGGGCCCTTGGACGACTGCAACGGATGGCTTCTTCTCTTGATCCTTCTTCCGTCCCTTCTTCTCGATACTAGGAACCTCATTAGGAATGAGCTCCGCTATAGCTTTCCAGTATTGTTTGTCAGCTTCTTTATGGAACTTTTCTTGATTAATTGAGTACAACTGCCACAAGAAAAAAAGAATAATAAGTCAATTTTAGAGAAACAGGCAATTCTGTAAGATGAGTATTGCGGATCTAAGGCGATTTCCAAAAGACTTACGTTCTCTTTGTCTCGGTTATTGGTCTTATTGGTCTCAATATTAAGCTTTCTTTTCTCATAGAATGCTTTCTTAAACTCTTCACCTTCCTCAATAATTTGGTTTCTGATTTCTTTTTCCATGCTCTCATTCTCCTCAAGACGGATAGCGTTTTGCCTGCATCCCCAACCAAAACACAAACTGTAAGGAATCTCAGAAGGAAAGTATTATTCGAGAACCATTACTATTTTCATAACAAATATGAACTGTTCTCTGAATAGGAAAATGAAAAACTGATTTAAATCCAGCCAACGCCCAATGGACTTGGATACTTATCACATCAGCCTCACTGTTCACCCGTACTTTTCCTTCTTATTTCTTTTTAAATTAGTCTGAAAGATCAAGAAGAGGAGGCTTTTGCATAACCAATTATTTCCAAGATGAATAAGTTGCTGAAACAACCAGAACATGGAGTGGGAATAGTTGTTCTATATCCCAAAGTTGAGGTTGCAACCTATAAGCTTATCTCCAAATAAGATTTAAAAACTTTTTCCCAATTAGCACATTTGAGATTTTCTAAAGTTCTCTCACTATGTATTCCTATTCTCAGTAAATCAGTTTTAGAAGAATAGTGCTACCTCAAGCATTGCAAACAAATTTGAGTCTTCAATCCGCAATCTCAAGAGAATAAGTGGAGTAAGTCCTAACCTAGACCTGGCAAGATGGTTAAAAATAATAGTTATCCATCCAACCCAACCCACTAAAAATGGGTTGGATAATTGACTTTTTTGAACCGGGTCGAATATGGATAATCACCCATATTATCCATTAGAAAAATGAGTAACAAATGGGTAACCAATAAGTAAAATATGGATTATACAATTATTGAAAAATTATTTCAGTAATGTTCTTCTGTTGCAAGGGGCACCAAATTCATATTAGAGCTTGAGGCTAAAGTGAAGTCATGAATGGATAATATGGTTACTCATTTTATCCGCCGGTTAACCCGTTTATTACCCGTGTTAAATATGGGTCGGGTTGGATAATTTATCCGCTTTTTTCCATTACCCGTTTCGACCCGAACCATATCAGACCTGACCCCCCCGTTTGCCACTCCTATCCTAACCATTATAAACCCCTTCAAAAGCTCCCATACAACTGATGTTGACATATCGCATCCTTAATACCCCTTCAAACTTTTTTTGTTTGTTTTTGGATTTGGGTTTTTGTCTCTAGCCGAGGGTCATTTCAGAAACAGTATCTCTACCCTTCCAGGGTAGGGGTAAGGCTGCGTACATCCTACCCTCCCCAGACCCCACATGGTGGGAATATACTGGGTAGTTGTTGTTGGATTTGGGTTTTTGTCTCTGGGCGAGGGTCATTTCAGAAACAGTATCTCTACCCTTCCAGGGTAGGGGTAAGGCTGCGTACATCCTACCCTCCCCAGACCCCACATGGTGGGAATATACTGGGTAGTTGTTGTTGGATTTGGGTTTTTGGACTTTGACACGCTTATATTTTAAGAAGAGGTTTTGCAATGTGTAACAGATGCTACTTTTGCAACAAAGAAGAAGAGAATGGTAGTCATCTATTTTTGTACTGCTGGATTGCTGAACGACTATGAGATCTGTTCCTAGCATGTTCGAATTGAAATGGGTCATACCAAACTCTCTGAAGGATCTAACGCTTGGTTGTGGTCGCAAAGGAAGAAACAAGTCTCTGAAGGAAATCTGGAAAACCATCCCCGCTTGTGTATGTTGGGTACTCTGGAAAGAAAGGAACTCTAGCTGTTTTGAGGGCAAAGCAATCACTGTACAGGAGATGAAACATAGATGTTTGTGTATGCTAGACTTTTGGTGCAATTTTCAGGACGTATATGAAAAGACAGGATGATAGATTTCATTAGCTCATTTCAGGAGTAGGATCTTTCATATAGAGCCCCCCTCCCCCCCCCCCCCCCCCCCCCCCCCCTCTTTTTTGGGCATTAAGGACTGCCCATTCTTGTACATACCAATCACCTTCTTGGTGTCTGGTTTTATTATATTAATAGTATCTCTTGTTTACTGATCCAAAAGAAAAAACCGAAGAGTGGACCTGGAGTTGCAACAGTAGGCTCATAGGTTAAGAAAGTATCCTAAAACTATGTTGTGCGGACTCTTCAAAACAACTGCCACACCCATGTCGGGTCCTCCAAAAATGCACTGCTTTTGGAGGATCCGACATGCACCCATCAATATTTCCGGAGAGTCCGAGCAACATAGTCCTAAAGAGCTAAGTTAGTGGCTCAATAAGCTAAGTTGACGGAAAATAAATTATTAAGCCGAATGTAACGAGAGGATGTACTTATGACCGGGCAAACACACTTGCCAAAGTTTGGCTTGTGAAAGAATCTAGACAATCCAAGCCAACCTTAAGATAACGGATTGAGTAGTCGAAAACCATTACAACCCCCTTTAAAACCCTTTATACAATCATTGTGGGATTTTATAAATCTCTTAACACCTTCTAACAAACATTACCTTATTAGTGTTACTTAAAAGCATCATGAATGTACCTTGCACAAGTTTTACTTAGTTTTGTATATGAAGTTAGCCTAGGATCTCATGCCATAAAAGGCGTACTTCTAACCCAGTCCAATCAGCCTATGGAAGCCTTCTGAAGATTTGAAGTGGTAGGAGGGAAAAGTTCAAAATTCATACAGCTTTCACTTTGTTTATATTTCACACTAACCATCATATTTCTTTCCTCCGATTTTTCACCACAGGATATTAAGAGCCCGTTTGGATGAGCTTGTTGTAAGTGACTTTTAAGCCAAAAGCTATAAGTTACGAATTCTAACTTTTGCTTTTGGCTTATTTTTGTCATTTTAGCTTAAAAACAAGTGCATAAAAGCACTTTTTTACTTTATCCAGACACTACAAAATGGCTTAAAAGCTATTTTGGCTTAAAAACCCTTAAAATAAGCCAATTCAAACGGGCTCTAACACTTCATATAATCTAAATTTAATAAGAATATTCTATCTACTGCACGATTTCTTGCTAGCAATATAATTAAGGAAACAAGATCTCCAAATCTAACTAACAGTTATGAAGACCAAAACTTGCACCACTTTAGAAACTTCTTTCATTTAAATTGATGTATAACCATCATTTCCTAGCTAAAAAAAAGGGATTAGATCACAATGAATATTACTGCATTCACTCTAAGAACTATAGAACAATAACATTAAAAGATATGCTCAAAATAATAGCATTGAGCAATTACACTTTATCTTCAACCACAGCAAGAACTCAAAAACAACTAGAGTTTTCATAGAGATCCATGAAATACTAACAAGGACAACTCAATGGATATAGTCAAGGACATTTTCAATCTACCAGGTCTTACTTTTTTTGTTGGTATTTCATGTATATTCTCTATGTAAAAGATAACAAGTTTTTTCCATTACCATGTTTTTTTTTCCAGCCCGATTATCATAATGAAGAGCTTTACCCCCATAAAAATGTCAATAGAAACGGGAAGAAAAAGTAATATACTAGAAGATCTACTAGTATCCAAAAACAGATCTGCAAACCTCCCACAACAACAACAACAACAACAACCCAGTATGATCTCACTAGTGGAGTTTGGGGAGGGTAGTATGTACGCAGACCTTACCCCTACCTTGGGGTAGAGAGGTTGTTTCCAATAGACCCTCGGCATCCTTGCCTCCAAGAACTACCCACCTTGCTCTTGCGGTGACTAGAACTCACAACCTCCTGGTTGGAAGTGGAGGGTGTTTACCATCAGAGCAAACCACAAAAGAAATAATTAAAGAAAGTGGTGAATCAAGTCACAATTTTGGCAACTGATTAGTCCAAGCAACTTAAATTTTCCAACTAAGCTCACTCCAGATATTTAAAACGGAAAAATAAAGCCTATCTTATTGATATTCTTGTCAGTTCTAACATTACCAAAAAGCAACAGATCAGACAATACCATTTATGTCTGAGGAAAGCATATGCAGAACACAATCCAAATCAACAAAAGCAAATTCTAACTGCAGATGGGGGCGAATTGAGTTACAGGTACGGGCAATAACTTTGGCTCAACCACTTATATGTGTTAAAAAATTCATCAAATAAGTACAAATATTTGATTTAAACCCATTAAATCAAATGAATTGTGGTAGAATCTCGAACTCGAAACAATAAAGTTCAAATCTTGGATCTGCTTGCTTCTGACTGCAGAAACTTTTTTAATCAAAAGAATACACAATATTCAACAGATATGATATTAAGGATTCAAATAGTTGAATCTAACCAGCTGGGATCAAGAAGTAGCTATCGCCGTACTTCCTGAGTCCCAATTTACATGACTCTTTCCTTTTTAGTCTGTACCATAATAATGTCACATTTCTATATTTAGAACAATTTAACTTTAAAATAGAAACCATTAAATATATATGTATAACATTCAATTACAAACTCATTAACAAGGACGAGTTATCAATTCGATGGAAAGTTTAGAACACATAACCTTTAAATCCTGGCTCGGCCTCTACAACCAGATATCTATGGCTTATTTTGGACCACAAACTCTACAAGTCTATTTCTATGCTACTTGTCAAGTCAAATAGTGTCACATCAATTGGAAGGCGAAGTAAAAAAGGAAAGCTAACCTTCGCCAATCGCGTAAGGCAAAGCCTTCCTCACGCATTTCAGTAGGAGGAGGAAGTACCGGTCCATCGGAGTTGAATATTCCATCGCCGAGATCGTAGGGCCCACTATTACCGTTAGAGATCGGAACATCGGAGGAAGCATCGTCGAAAGGAGTTGATGATTGATTCGGGTACGGATCCGACCCGAACCCGTAAGGATCGACGTGATCCACTGTAGCTTCCTCATAACTGACGTCCATGTTGAATGAATCAAACGAAGCCATTATTTGGATCTCTTCTTATTTATGTGTTTCTTTTTCTGTTGTATTTGGATCTTTGCCTTTTTATATACTTTACTGCTTGAAAAAAAAAGTAACAAAGAAAGTGGTATTACTGTGTTAGAAAATGTTTTATTTTGGGGTTTTAAATGATTTGGGAAATTTATAGACCGGTAGTTACCTATTACTATATTGTATCGTATTATTATTTTAAATATAATATTTATTTTGATTGTAATTTAGATTTTATTATATTATGTTATTAAATTCATTGTTATGTAACGATTAAAAATGCTACATTTTGTAATGATCGGTGTGGCACTGTGGTGTGGTCGTGTCGTTATCGTTTTTTTTCCTCTTATCTTGTCCTTCCTTATTATTAACAATAACAACAATAACACCTCATGTAAAATTCACAAGTGGAATCTGGGAAAAGTAATATGTGCAAGATCTTAGGTTGTTTCCGATAGATCCTCGGCTCAAGAACAGCGAAAGGAAGCAATAACCAATTGATAGCAACAACAAGATAAAAGGCGGCGGAAGCAAGTGGCAAAACATGTAATAACCAAGATCAAGACTAGTGCCAACTGCTGGTAATAATTAATTATGACGCACCGTGTAGTAGCAAGGAACTAGGAATAAGAAAATATAATACTAGTGTTAATACTACTAGTAGGATAAGGAGAAACTCTCGATTACCTGTCAACCCACAACTTTAATTCTAGACCTTCATACTTTTCTGTCGAAGATCATGTACTCGGTAAGCTGAAGTAGTACTCATAATTAGAGGTGTTCATGGTTCGGTTCGGGTCGGCATTTCCCTAAAAAGACACCAAACCAAGTAGGTCGGTTTTTCAAATATTGGAATCAAACCAAACCAATTAAATCGATTTTTTATCGATTCGGTTTGATTCTATTTTTGTCGGTTTTTCATTTTTTTCGATTATTCATCGGTTCTTTTCTTAAATATGAGGCATACACTACCAAATGCATATTCCGGTGACTACATTTTCAACGTAACACTATCAAATCAATTGCTCTTTGAGAAATCTATTATTTACCAAAATATATTGATGATAATTGAATCAAATAGTGATGAATAATTAAAGTACTCAATGATTATTTTTAACATGAAATAAATTCTTGTACTTAGCAAAAGAAAACTACCAATCAAACTAGAATGTAAACGCAAAGAATTAGATTATTATAATATCAAAGGACTAGACTAAAAATATAAATGACTAATATGTACCATAAAGTTATATATATATATATATATATATATATATATATATATATATATATATATATATATATATATATATATATATATATATATATATATATATATATATATATATATATATGTGTGTGTGTGTGTGTGTGTGTGTGTGTGTGTGTAATAACAAATTTAAGTAGCTACTTTTATAGTTGGTTGGGTTCGATGTTTTTCGATTATTTTTTTACTGAAAGCAAAATCAAACCAAATTTGATCGATTTTTTAAATTTAAAACTAAAATAAAAACAAACCTAAAAAAGTACCGATCTGGTTCAATTTTTGGTTTGATTCGATTTTTCGAATTTTTATTAACACTCCTACTCATAATAATGTTACGTGGGATTGCTATGGTAAGTTGTAGAGTAACACTAAATAAAACAGACTATTAAAAGTCAAACCTAACATTTTTAATATTTCACATAAGATAATAGTAGTATGGAATAGTATAATTAATAGTATGTTTGGCCGGTGTTAGGAGTCTTGAGATCATTTCCTAATTCCTACTTACACCATTAGTCCCTTTACTATTTCTTTTCCCACTTTTTAAAATCTATTTTTAATTTAAATTATTGAGTGTTTAAAACAATATTATGAAGCCTGTGCTCTATGCCTTAATGCTCCAATAAATTAATTTTACCTTTAACCCCAAATTTCAAGGTTTACAAGTCACAGAGAAGAATTGAAAGGTGTTGACAAGAATCAGATTTTTTCTATATGTCCTTTTTGTTTAGTCGAAAAAATTGTGAAAAAAAGAAATTTGAAAAGAAAAAAAACAAGATAAAAGGAAGAATGAAGTTATTCAAACTACTATATAAAGATATTAATAATATGTTGACTGAGTTAGTTGGGTGCGCGATTTTTCACATGGAAGACCGGGATCTATTCGGGATTCCCTTGAAATGTAACAAAGGGAAACATTTTCTTCTTGAGCCCACAAACTTTATGTTTATACTTGGTTTTCTTCACTTTCTCCAATTCTTCAACCAAATAACTTTAAAACTTTTTCTCCCTCTTATGTTTTTCTCTTCCTTTCTTCTCAATTCATCCTCCTTCCCCTCTTATTCTTATCCACAAGGAGTTCATACCTAATAGAATTTTTTTTAGCCAAAATATATCTTTTACTTATTGATTTTGTCCCCAAATTCCTCTTACACATTTTTTAAATACGGAAATAATATTACACATCAAAACTTTGAAAGGTGTGTCAATTACACACCACTTCGATGTTTGACCACAGTTGCTTAAAGATTGCTCTTACACGCGCCAATCAGCATACGACACGTGTCAAATCGAGGAAAAAAAAACTAAAAACAAACCGTTGCCTCCACCCTCCCCCCCCCCCCCCCCCCCCCCCCCCCCCCCCCCCCCAAAAAAAAACCCCCTTCTCATCTTCCCAAAGAAAAAAAAATACATAAAAGAAACCCTCACCCCCCCTCCTCATCTTCCCAGCCCCATCATCTTCTCCACCACCACCAACCCTTCCACCACAAGAACCTTCCCTAACTATAGATTCAATTCTTTGCCGATTTTTAACAACTTGCATCACAAATTCTTATACAAATTTCAAATTCAAGCTCAAACCCAAAGCTTCAAACTTGTTAATGGTGTTTTTTAAATTTTATCAAAATTAATTACCTAAGTAAAATTTTACTCAACAATAATCACAAGTTCAAACTAATTTTGTAGGTCATCAAACACCAAAATCAACAAGACACCATTAAATTTTCAAGATTTTTCAAAAAGTCAATAATAGTGATTTTACAAGACCCGATTTCTCCTATGTTTTTTTTTCTTCTTCTTAGTCATGGGGTTTGGAGAGACGAAACATGAGGGTAGATAAAACTAGGATGGGGTTGGGGAAGAGGACGAAACGTGAAGGGGGGGGGGGG
>ML251793.1:38151-63000 GCA_005239495.1 Nicotiana undulata
GGGGAAAAGGGGGGGGGGGGGGGGGGGGGGGGAAGAGGAAACGCTGGGGTTTGGGGTTGGGGAAGAAGACATGGGTTATATTTTTTTTTTCTTTAATTTGAAAAGGAAATAGTTAAAAAATAGAAGAAGAAAAAACTAATTTCAGAAGAATTTTTAGTTTTCACGCGCCTCTTTTATGTGTAATACACGCGTGTGACACATGGCAAAAGAGGTGTGTAATTGACACACTTTTAAAAGTTTTGGTGTGTAATACTATTCTCGTGTTCTACAAGTGTGTAAGGGAGATTTGAGTACAAGGTCGATGGGTAAAGTATGTATTTTGCCCCTTTTTTATAACGATGATGTTTGGGTCAGCTTGTGCGTACCTCGACTAATTTCACTGAATACCTACCCCTTCCACCAGCACAGATATCAGGTAATTATGTTCACAAAAACATAAAAAGATAAGATGAACTAACCTAGTTTTTTTTTTAATATATCTTTGTATACGGCTAAAATCGGGGAGTCCAATTTTAAAGTCTTTGCGGGACTCTGACCCCGACCTCGAGAGGTTCAAGGAGGAATTGGGTTCGACCCAAGTGTACCTCTCGAGAAAGCATGTCGAAGGCTCATTGCGATCGACCTCGGAGCAGTACAAATCGATGATCGTCATGGAAAGGCGGAAAAACTCCCAAGGACACGTGGTTAGAGATGACATGTCTGCTAGAATAGTACAAATCCGTATTGAGCCATTAAATAACTGTACCAATAGCATTACCTTGTCATAATTAGACTTGTA
The DNA here is from genome assembly GCA_005239495.1 of Nicotiana undulata. Lineage (NCBI taxonomy): Eukaryota > Viridiplantae > Streptophyta > Magnoliopsida > Solanales > Solanaceae > Nicotiana > Nicotiana undulata. The sequence goes on from ML251793.1 coordinate 38,930, forward strand.
ATATGTTGGGATTCCCCCTCCTATATAAATGGACCCCTTGTCATTTTGTAACAAACATGAATATTCAATACAATAGAACATTCTCTACTTCTCTTACTAAAACGTGCTTAACAATTGCTCCATTGATTCATTGATCTTTATTACGAAGTTGTACCTCGAGGGCAGAGGCCTTGGCCAAAGTGTTCCTTTTGGCCACAACGAGAGCATCCATATGTGCCTTCAATTCGTTGCACTCGGAAGTGACCTAGTTGGCCTCGCCTCGAAGGTGTTCCAGCGTCTCGAACTTTCGCTACAACTGAGACATCGAAACGTCAACTTTTGAAGATAGGAAAGAAAGCTTGTATTCCCTAAAAGTGGAGGTTACCTGTTTCTCAAGGTTGCCTTCGTAATCATGACTTCGACTCAACTCCAAGTGAAGGTGTATCAACTCTCTTGTCTTCTTATCACAAAGAAGCCTGAGAGATTACTCCCCGTTCAAGGCTTTACGCAACGTAGCCTCACAGCGAAGCAGATCAGACTTGAGTTTGTGGAAGGCCTATGAAAAGGAAGGTTCAGTTAAAAAGATGAAAACGCGAAGTTGAAAAAGCTAAAAGCTCACCAAAGCTCACCACAGAACAGAGCTAATGCGCGCGTCTACTGGTCTGGTCTCATCGGCCCCAGTTGAACCACCCTGGAAGGGGGCGTGATCATTCGGGACTCTGCTTGATTTAGGCGACCTATGGCCCCGAACATCCCTCGAAGTGCTTTCGAAGGGAGAAGAAAATAGTGGTAAAGGACCTTCGCTCCTCCTCTCTTGTGGAACCCTCCCCCGAGGCTAGAGGCCTCGGGTTCAGCAGGATTAGCTGCCTCGGGAGATTTCTCGGTCCGAGCCGTCGACGTGGAGCCATCCCCTCCGGTCGCATCACCGCTCATATATCAGTCGATGAATATAAGATCTTCCTCAATGGTTGTGTCTTCTTTGTGCCTCCAGGCCGGCCCCGTTTCACTATGAATATCCTCGTCCCTCGAGGATCCTTTCCGTTTGTTATCCTTCTTCGGCTCCGAAGCCGACAGTCCTTCCTCCTCCCCGAGAGGGCACGATCTCATCTCAGAGAACTCTCCAATACCTGCGGTTACTGAATTAATACGCACAAAGGAAAGTCTTCCTTAAGAAAGGAGCTACACACCACATACCATGGTGTTTGGCCTCCCATTTGCCCGTCGACAGTTCTCGCCACTTGCGCTCGTCGTAAGTCGATGAGGCTGACAGTTTGCGGACCCAGCCCGTAAGATCGGGGACCTCATGCGGCATCCATGGGACCGTTGTGAAGGAGGAAAAGAAGCATTCTTATAAACTTTGGCAAAATTAAGAATAAAAGGTGCTAAAAATGCGACATATTGCTTATGTTTGAAGTTCCATTTCTCGGGGAATGGCAGGAACTCCGAAGGAATGATATCAACAATCCTCACTCAAACAAATCGACTCATCCATCCTCGGTTCCTGTCCTCGTCGTCACTGGAAATAAAGGGCTTGGTGGATCGGCATCGTAGTACGATCAGACCTCGACAATGTAGAGGCCGATACAATCTAACGAGGTGGCTAAGAGTGAACTCGAGCTCAACCTTTTCAGTGAAAAACCTCATCATCAGCACGATCCGCTAGAAGGACGGATGGAATTGAGCCAAAGTAACTCGATACCTCTGACAGAACTCGAGCACGAGTCGGTCAAGAGGACCCAACGTAAAAGGGTATGTGTACACGTTCAAAAAACCCTCTATGTGGGCCATAATATCCTCTTCTCGAGAGGGTATCTGCAGCATCACATTTTCTTCCCATCTGCAATCTCTCCTCACAGCCTCAAGGTGTCTCTCTCTTCTATTGATCGAATGAACCTCGACGCATGCTCTCGATGTCCCGGAGTGTCAAAAGGTTTCTCTAGCGTAAAGTCTTTCATCGAGACGAAGCAACTCGAGGTTAGCTCGCCAAACGCCGGCAGTGTACCACTGGCCGGGCGGGAAGCAGAGGTGGAATTTCCCTCTTTCTGGTGAGCGGATTTGGGCATGGTAGCCATGATTCCTTCGAAACAAGGAAGAGAAGATGAAAACTCAGGCGAAAGCTTTGATCTGATGCGGCACTAGAACTAGCACAAAAGAGGAACTCTATAGAGAAAGGTAGTTGTGCAAAGCAGCTAAGCCCGCAATGAAAGGAAAGAAAGTATATATAATAAGAACGACGACTATTCATTAACTTTGATAGCCAATCAGCTCTGATGCAGCAATTATGACTTTGGGAAATGTACTGACGGGGCTACTTCGGTCACTTCACGGTCATGTCACAAGAGTGGCGTCATCACACAACGTTCGAGGGATTGAGGAGTCTAATCAACCCCTTACCAACTCGACCGAGGGAAGGCATGAACAGCCCGACCTCAAGGGTCTCTGTTTCTCCAAGACCAAGCTTGAAGGAGTTAAGTTCGAATTCAAAGCTTGATTTTTACATGAACACTAAAAGGCAAAACTTGGAAGACATTAAACGAGAAAATCCTTTGCATTCCAAAAATATATTTACATAGGTACTTTTACAAAACTCCCATGCGGAGCCCATATACAAGAGAAGAAGAAGTTAAAAAGAATGAAGAGAAGCATAGTCTTCTTCTTCGCTGCTCTCCGATACACTAGCGGAGCCCTCATCGGAAGTAATCTGTGTCGCCGACTCCTCTTCCAAATCCTTCGCTTCTTCGATCTCGGCAGAGAGATCGAAACTCTTGGCGTGCACTTCCTCGAGGGCCTGCCTTCGAGCTTCTAGTCGAGCATGGACGAGAGCACGGGTCAGATTGAGCTTGGCTTCCTCAGAGATCTCCCTGGCTCGAGCATTCGCTGCAGCCGCATCTTCCCGATAAGAGAATATGAGTGCATCGGCGTCGGACTTGGCCGTGGATAACGCGGCAGCCGATTCCGCATGAAGCACCTTGTATTTGTGAGCCTCCTCTTTAGCACCTTCGAGAAGACTCTGAGTTGAGGCCAGCTCCTCCTGAAGAGTGTCCCTCTCCGAGGCCATGCTATCCTTGTGCCGCTTTAGCTCAAGGATCTCGGCATCCCGAAGTTGCCCCGCTGGGGCATCCTTTTGCTCAATATGCAAATGCCGAGTCAAGGTAATAAACACCAAGCTATGAAAACAAAAGGCGAGTTCATGAATACCAAACTACCTGCTCGATGAAGTTGGGCCGCTCCTGGAGCGCCTTCTCCGAGCTTGCCCGAAGGTCACTCAATTCCTCCTCATTTCGAGCATGTGAAGTCTTCAGCTCATTCGACTCCGACGTGATCTTATCAAGCTCCTCCTCACGATGAGCCAGCTCATCTCGTAACTTGGATAAAGCCTGGTCATACAGCTTCATGACCTACAGCGCAAAGGAAAGAAGTTAGAAAGATAAGGGTCAAAACTCAAAGCACAAAGGTTGTGTCTAAAAATCACTTGTTTTTGGAGTCTCTCAGCCTCCTCGAGAATAACGGGGGAATCGAGATCATCATCCTCCTCAACGCCGGCAAAGTAATCTATGAACAAATCATCCTCTCCCTGGGATGCCCCTACATCGGGAGCTTCCCTGTTCTGGGCATCCCGTATTTTCCCTGGTGAAAACGACGGGCCCGATTGAAAATCGCCTATGGCATCAACCTCTATCGGGGCTTCCTCTCGCCCTTGAAGAGTCTTAGAGCTGGGTCCTCCGAATTCTCCAACCAAGTGTTCATCGGCACAAGTTGTATCCAGCTCAACGGTTGGCTCGGGGACTGCGCCCAAACCCTCCTCGAGGGTCTCCCCAATTCGAGGTGGGACCGCATCGGACATCTCTGACTCGGCAGTCTTCTGCCCAGCAACCTTCGAAGCATCAGCGCTTCGTTTTGCCCTAAGTACCAGTGGGCAACTGTCATCGTCTTCGTCTTCAACACGAAGACTCTCAACAGCTGCCGAAGTTAGGACCGTTGCATCGGCCTTAGGATTTTGAGCCTTAGCTCTCTTTGGTTTTGGAGACTCCGCTGACACCTCTTTCTTCCTCTTTTTGTCCTTGGAGGGTTTTTTGCTTTCTTCTTCACCAGGAGGAGGCGGTCTCATTGAAAAGGCTTCCTCGAGACCTGCACAAGCGTAACACGTCAAACATACCACCAAGAAATCGATTTATTCAGAAGTGACAGTGGTAAGAGCATACCATGATTTTTGGCCTCTCATAGAGTTTTGGCCAAGTCGCGCCAAGCGCGCTTGTCATATGGGAAGGTGGAGTCTAAGAGTTTAACCCAGCCCGGGAGGTCCTTGACCGCGCCGGGGAATCACACGGTGTCTATGCAATCAGAAGAGAATCAATTCAAAAGAAAGTAATTAGTTCAAAAGGGGAAAAAAGAAGGCATTCAGATGATAAAAGAGGCTCGGTGTAGCGACACTTACATCTCATATTCCATTCCTCAGGGAATGGCATCTTCTCGGCAGGAATGAGGTCTGAGGTCCTGACTCGAACAAAGAGGCTCATCCACCCCCGACTTCGTCGATGCTTGCAAAAAATGCTTTTGTAGATCGACGCTGCAGTTTGACTAGGCCCCCTCGATAGAGACGAGGGCTATACAATCTGATCAGATGATCGAGGGTGAAATGCATCCCCTCGACCATGTTCGAGAAATATCTAATCAAATAGACGATTCTCCAAAAAGAAGGATAAATTTGACCAAGCGTCACTCGATATTGTCGACAAAAATCGAGGATCACGGGGTCTATCGGTGGCTACGGGGCCTAAGGTAAAGGGATAAGTATATACGCTGAGGAAACCAACTTTGTGTGTAATTATGCTCTCTTCTGAAGAAGGGATTTCCACTTGCACCGCCTCCCCCCAGCGGCAATCTATTTTTATCTTCTTTATATCGGTTACTAAACTTATGTATCGAGACATGGGCTCGCATCGGCCCAGTACTGAAGGAGTTTTATCAATTTTGAGATCGGAGGATGTGTCGAAGGGCCCAGGAATGCACTCCTCAATATGGGGAGGTGCTTTTGTTTTGCTCTTAGACGAGCATGGCAAATAAGGGGCTCCCTCTTTTTGAGGGACCGTTTTAGAAGTTTTTGCCATGGTTGTGATAACATTTCAAAACAAGAAGAGAGAACTAATGCAGAGATGAGCACAGAAAGGGGTTGAAAGCGGAATGCTATTGATGAAGATTAGAAGATTTGAAGATGCTGTAAAAGTGTGAAAAGCAAAGAATTGAAGTATTTATAGGAGCCATCTAAGCATGTTGAAGGAGTTGAAAGGGTGACCAATGATGGTTCGTGGGCTTTTCGAGAACCGTGCTTCTGTACAACTTTCTGTCACATCAGTTACTGACCTCACGTGGATGACGTCACAATGGAGATATCGATGAGTCGAGAAGTCAAAATCGTTTCTTTTCATTTCACTCTAAGAAACGCGGGGACTATCTGTATACGACTAAAATCGGGGAGTCAATTTTAAAGTCTTTGCGGCACTCTGATCCCGGCCTCGAGAGGTTCGAGGCGGAGTTGGGTTCAACCCCAAGTGTACACCTCGAGAGAGCATGTCGAAGGCTCATTGCGATCGACCTCGGAGCGGTACAAATCGATGATCATCATGGAAAGGCGGGAAAACTCCTAAGGACATGTGGTTAGAGATGACCGTGTCTGCAAGAATAGTACAAATATGTACTGAGCCATTAAACAACTGTACCAATAGCATTACCTTGTCATAATTAGACTTGTACTATGTTGGGATTCCTCCCTCCTATATAAAGGGGCCCCTTGTCATTTTGTAACAAACATGAATATTCAATACAATAGAACATTCTCTGTTTCTCTTACTAAAATGTGCTTAACAATTGCTCCATTGATTCATTGCTCTTTATTTGTTGTCTTCATTAATTGTTCTTCATTTATTACTCATTATTAACCATAAAGGGCTATCCTCGAGGCCTCCGATATCATTGTTCCTTCATCGACCGCTTGCTATTAACTGCCTTAACTCGACCTCGAGGCCCCTGTTCCACCAAGCTCGAGCCCTCATCCTAGTAACAACTTGGTTTGCATACCACTACTTTCCTTTACTTGTATCTTACCTTTCAAATTCACGCTTAGCATTTATTGCCTAGAAACTGGTATTAAAATAAATCATGTATTTTTAGAATCACTCACTTTCACGGTAAACAATCTCTACCCACGTCATTGGCGATTAGGCTACCACTTGGGTGCCAGAATTCATTAAGTCCCCCTTCCATCATTTTCTAACCTTCTAAAGTTTTCTCCGACATAAATCTAGCTCATAAATATTAATAACAAGACTCATTCGAGGACGAACATTTGTTTAGGAGGTGGATAATGTAACGATCAGACCGGTCGTTCTGCTTTCTAGATCTTTATTTCCCTAAATAAGACTCCCGTATGTGCTTTTGTTGTTTTGTGACTTGCGAGGATGGTTAGTTCGGACTTGGAAGAGTTCGGGTTGAAATCGGAACACTTAGTTCCTTAATATTGGCTTTAAAGGGTTACGTTTGACTTGTGTCAACATTCTATACTAAACGACCTCGAAACCAGAATTTGATGATCCCACTAAATTTACTAACAAAAATGGAAAAGTGGAAAGAGACCTAAAACCAGAAAGGCTAAAGCAAACATGTACCAACCTTTTATACTCAAAATAATATATAGTACCATATTCTTGATATATACTCCCTTATTTATTTTCTCTATTAAAAGCATAACGTTCCCATTTTTAAGCCAAGAAAATTTAAGACAATTCAGGTCAACATAGATATCCCTGCTATATAATATATCAATTTCAAGCCATTCATTACACTTAAAAATTTCTACCAGAATTCCAATTTACATACTGCTAAAAGCTATGTTGCTCGAACTCTCTGAAAATATTCCCGAGTGCATGTCGGATTCTCCAAAAGTAGCATTTTTCAAAGATCCGACACAGGTGCGGCGGTATTTTGGAGAGATCGCGCATCAACATAGGCTAAAAATGCAGATATCAGTAAACAATGGTTTCTTGGCCTCGTACATTTATCACATAGACAAACAGAACTATGATGATGTGACCAGTTAATAGTCCAAACTAATAGAGATCAACAACCAAATCGTAAAATGCATTTCGAGAAATCTTCATTGAAGGTTTTACGATTAACTGTTGCTGTGAAGGAAGGTGAGGAGAAGTTGATTAACCTCATCAGGCATTTGTTCTTGAACGAAATGAGTTCCTTCGGGCATAAAAATTATCTCCAAATTTGGTACGAAACTTTTCAATTTTTCGCTCCTGCTGTAGTCTTCGATTCCTGGAAATTTGAGGACGTAATCCTTCTCGCCCATTAGCAGCAGTGCTGGGACTTGAACTTTTGGATCTGCAGTTATGTTCAGTTGTTCGCTCATCGCCCTATAGCCAAAAAGAAGTTCATAGTAAACCAAATTAAGAAAATATCAGTGAATTGTTCAATAGCTAATCAGTTAAAGGCGGAGCTAGAAGCCCGAGTATGGGTTCAGCCGAACCCAATAACTTTTGTTCAAATAGTGTACTTCTGTTAAAAAACTCAGCAAACATGTACAAATACTAACTCAGTTATTAGTACTTGAGGTCGTCGTTCTAAAATTCAGAACTCATAAAATTGAAATCCTGGTTGTGTCACTTATGTCAGTTTCAATTTAGAGGTGGATCTAGAGTAAGTTGTGAGACTGAACTCGTTTTTTGGTCAAACAATACTTATAATAAGATCACCTCGTACTGAACTCATTGACTCTAGAAGTCATAGGAATAAACGCATTTCGCTACCTATAAGGAACCTGCAAAGCAGTCCGGAATCCAGATTTCTCGTATAAAGCTCCATACATCGCAAGATCTTTTTCGTTGAACCAAATGGGCAGAGGAGTGCTTGGTTCAACCAAATCCAAAATTTCCTGATTTTCGTCAGCTATTGGTATTTCACTTCGAGAGAACAAGATGTAGATTTTCCTTACAACTGTTTTGGCATCAACTCGACCAAAATCAGCTTCAGCTCGCCCAGGCTCCTGCGAAAAATTAAGAATCTCAAGTATATATCAGGGGCAGATAGCTAGAATAGGTTAATTTTGAAGGAAACACAATATCGTAAAGGAAAAACCATACCCTCCATCTTGAAATATAGAAGCCTTCGCTAAGGTATTTGTCATAGTCGGATGGACCTGGGAGCATAAACGGCACCCCCATGGTAACAAATCCAGAGACTCTCTCCTCGTGCAGAATGACAAATAAGGAAATAACAAAAGCTCCAAAATCTTTACCGACGAGAAAAGCCTACATAAAACGCGCGAGCACTTACATTTGTGAGGATGAAAGTGAGAGGGAGAGAGAGAGAGAGTACGAGAGCTGAGTAATTCACTTTACAAAGTATTACTCCTGCCAATAACAACTACGCCTCAATCGAAGCAATTTAGGGTCGGCTAACATGTCTCATTACAGATATTCTACATAACGAGCATGGAGTCACCAAGTTTTTGACTGACGAATGTTGACTCCTAGGAGAGACTAGTCTAGTTAAAGACAACTTTATTTCAAGACACCCAATCTTGGAATTTCTCGGAATCTTGAATTTGCAATTTTTCTTCACAAGCTAAACTTGAACATCCTTATTTCAAGAAACGCTGAACTAATACAAGATGAGTTTGAGTTTTATTCACTGACGGCATAGAAAATATTTACAAAATCAAGCCGCTTACAAGGTAATTGGTAATCTGACAAAAATGATGACTAACCTGATATAATAGGTTACACAAGGAAGTTCTAACAACAACAACAACAACGATCCAATAAAATCCCACAAAGTGGGGTCTGAGGAGGGTATTGTGTACGCAGACCTTACCCTTACCCCGATAGGACAGAGAGGCTGTTTTCGATAGACCCTTGTGTATGTGGGGTCTGAGGAGGGTATTGTGTACGCGGACCTTACCCTTACCCCGATTAGGCCGAAAGGCTGTTTTCGATAGACCCTCGTACACAAGGAAGTTCATTATTTCATATTTTGATCCATAAAATATATCTTTTACGGTGAGGGAACCTTCAGCTCTTCAAACACTATCTAATACCCTAAATTTCCTCATTTTTGTATTTCTTTTAACCTGTTAACATTGACCTCACAAAGCCACCCCACCTACCCACCCACCCCCCACCCCAAAAAAGAAACCCATTCTATCTCTCTTCCATTAACAGATTTGAAGGGCCTCAGTGTTTGTACGAACTAAGCTCCCGCTATGCGAGGAATCCGTTGAAGGGTCGGACCACTAACCCTATATTTTCACAACCTAACCTTATATTTTCACAAGATGCGGTTTTCATGGCTCGACCCTTGTTGACTTTTAACACATAGATAAGTAAAAACAAGATCTTTCATAGTTGTAACTTGTATCCAGAAAAAGTTCTCTCCTTAACCAAAGGTACTCCTATAGTAGGAAAGTATTTTAATGAGCCCTACGCAACGCGAATCAAGATTAACTGCAATAAGATATAAAAAAGATGGTACCTTTGGAATGCTAAGAGCATCGAGGAGTCCAAGGAGGTCATTGTCAAAATCCAAGAATGTTGTTTTTTCAGGTTCTGTTGTCTGTTCAGACAAACCATAACCTCTGTAATCAAAAGCAATGGCTCTAAAACCAGCTTTGGCCATGGCTACCATTTGGTACCTCCATGAATACCATATTTCAGGAAATCCATGTAAGAATACAACAGCTGGAGATGATTCATTTCCAATTTCAGCTACGTGAAGTTTCAGTCCCTTTACTTCTATGAATTTATGTTTTATTTCTTCCATTTTTTTCTTGCTTCCTTTCAGTGTGTGTCTGTGTGTGTTTGTGTGTAAGAGAAGTGAGATGGCTATTACTCTCCTTAAATATTATCGGACAGTACATCATGAATTGCCACGTGGCAGGCAAACAACTACTAATAAGAGGCGTTACGTACAGATATTATTAGCTTTACTACAAGTAGATATAGCTATTTTATATGTTCCAATTTATATAGGAGTAGTAGTTTTTAAAGTTGTTTTATAGTAACACTTTATATCTTTAATTATTATATGACTAAATTATGATATATATATTTGTTTATATATATAACTGTATAAGTTCTTTATGTGTGAGGATAGAATCAACATACACAACGTACATTTTTTGTATATCTCATATAAATGTTTACTCCCATCTTTAAAGAATACAGTTTGTTACCGGGATTTTTACACAAATAGCCGGTTATATTTATTGTTAATTTTTTTTAATTATATATATAGATTATACATTGAATATACATAATTATACATATATAATATATAAATTTTACATATATTATATAGTCACCGGCTATGTTTTAGTTTAAGAAATTGAATAAACGGCTATTTGGGTTAATTGTTCTTTGTTATATGGTGCCAAATGGTTAAGATTTATTCATATTAGATGTCTATACCAGACAAATAAATATAAGATATATTTCTTGGATATATATTTTAGAACGTTTACTATATATATGGTTAAGTGAATGCATTTTCACTTTGCGTGTGTTGATTTTTAAGGTTAATTATCTAGTTAGGTATGAGCACTCGATTGAAAGGTATTAACTAGTGTTTTAAAATGTGTTATCTGGGTGAGCCGCAGGATAAGTCTCAAGGTAAGGCGTACTAAAAACGCATCTAGGCGTTCTGGCGAGGCGTATGCCCCAACCTTCCGAACGTTCGTGTAAGCATAAGTCTCAATGTTCTTGGCGTTTATTTGGGGCGTAAGCCCTTCGAACTTTTTCAAAAGCAAGAATCACTTAATAAATATTTTTAAAATAAAAACTTAAATATTTAAAAGTTAACTCATACTAGTAATTTTCAAATTAAAAATCTCAATAGTTAAAGGTTTTCTCTAATGGTTATCCTAATTTCATAATTTTTCTCTTTTTCGTTTACTAAGTAACAAATACACTTTAGACCTTCATCTATAAAGTACAAACTACATAATTCTTACTCTGCTTCCACATTGGCATCTTTCTTCTTTATGCTTCATTTTCTTGAAGTTTGTTTTCTGTTGTCATTCTTTAATTTATTTCTTTCAAGTTAATTTAGATATTATTGTGAAGACTCTATTTTGTCTATTTGTATTATAATGAGCATTTGTAATTTGTTATCTAGTTTTATGTTTTTACATAATAATTTTATATTATTATTATTTTATTCTTTGAATTATTAGGAACTAGAGTCTCCTGGAAACAACCTTTCTACCCTTTTCGGGATAGGGGTAAGGTTTGCGTACACTTCACTCTCCCCGGACCTTACTAGTGGGATTTTACTGGGTATGTTGTTGTTGTTGAATTATTAGGAACTAGAATATTATTTTTATAACTCTAAGTATTATTTCATCATAGTCATGTTATAAGTATAAACTTTACGTCTTTTATTTTTCATGTAAAAAAATATTCTTTTGTATGCTCGTGTATATGTTAATTATCATGTTTACAATACATATATACTTTTCCTAACTAAGCTTGTAACTTTCTTGAATTTTATAATTTTAATATTTTTTTAGTTATGTATTTATAATTTATTTGTAAAATACTAATAATTAAATATCTATGGGGCTTACGCCCTGCGTTAGATGAAACGTTTTGCCTCATCAGAGGTGAATCTAGAATTTCTAGTACATGAGTACACTACTAAAAAAAAAAAAGAGGAAAGAGAATATATTAAATAGGAATTGACTCTTTTTCCTCTTGGTAAATAACTCCACATTCAACCAAGTATACTATTTAACTTTCTTAGAGCATGACTGCCAACAATGTTAATATTATACCAATATTAGAAAAAATATACATAAAATATCTAATTTTATGAAGAGATCGGCCATGAGTTCACATGGCCCGTTACTTTCACTATAAATTCACCCTTGCACCTTACGCCCAAGTCTTTTAAAACACTGATATTAACCGTATAAATCAAGCCTTATGCTAGGTTTTGTTCCCTACGTTCTCCTCAATATTATTCTTCCTTAAATTCCTTATAAAATTCCATATGAATTTCTTTTTTTGGTAAGTTACCTACGTATGATCATTTACATATTTTTGTGTGTTCTTGTTATTCTAATTTAGGTGATCACTATTGCAAATATAGATTAAGTTCACGTCTTAAACACTGTAATTTGCGTGATTATGCATTAATTTACAAAGGTTTTAGGTTTTTTTATCCCTCAAATAACTAAGTCATTGTAATCTTTTTTCCTTATTCTTATGTCACCACAAAATTTACTAACTTTATCGTCGCATCTTTCTTCAAGTTTCTTAACAAATTAGGGACCCGTTTATCCATACTATTTTTTTTTTCTTTTTCGAAACTCATCTTCGTCTAGCATAGCAACATTTTCCTCTATAAAATTATAATATTTTTTAAAGTGAAATGTATGTTCAAATATAATTTTAATTTTCAAATACGTTTTTCACCTTAACTTCAAAAAATAATAATTTTTTAATTATATATTTTTATGTCCAAACGCCTACTAAATTTCTCTTTGCCTACGCGAGCTTGCATCCTTCATTCTTAGGATTTCAACTTTATGGGTTATGGATTTTGGAATCACGACTTTAAGTCATGTCAATGACTGAGTTCTAGATTTAATGTTTTAAACATATTTTATGAATTCAAAACACCAAATATATTGTTTGAACGAAAGCTACTGGATTCGACTGAACCCGTAGATCAGCTTGTGCCTCCGTCCCTGTCTAACTTCACACTCCTTTGCCAACATTATAGTTAGAATTCGGCGAAATTCAATAGCTTTGACTTAAATTTGGTATTTGTATCATATAAATATTTCTCATCTCAAAATTCATTGCCAACTACGTTTACCTCACATTTTCCTTTCCATAAAAACCCAATTTGAGGTTCGTTTCCAAGCCCGCAAAATCCTCTTATAATCCATCTTCACGGATCTTCTTTACTCCAATTCTAAGTTAGCTTATTGTCCTTAGATTCATCATATGGTTACTCGCAAGCAAACGGAATTTTGAGATGAGAGATAAGGTAAGCTAGAAGTACGCAGAGGCGGGTTCAAAATTTTATTTTTTGGACTCTAATATTTTATTATATTTGAAAAAATTATTTTTTATATTAAATAATTTTTAAATATGAATATAAGATTTGAGCCAAAACTGTTGGAACCAAAGATGGTGGTATACTATCGAATCTAATCGATAATATTTTTGGTAACAACTGCAAATATTACTATATACGGGTAAAACTGAGCTCGTTGCACGACTCGACTTCCCGGTGAGCCAAGCGGAGCAGGAAGGTGATTGTAATGTATCGGAGTCAGAACGAAGAACTCCTCGTATCAGGGCTCAGGCAAAAACCTGCCCTTGGAGATATCGAGGCCATATCCTCGAGGTTCGATTTAAGGATTGAGACTTCGTAGAGCATTACCAAGCAGCTGCACACGACTAACAATGAGCATGTTCCCGCTTAACCGGATATTACGGCGTAAATCTCGGCCCATATCATCAGTGAATCCGTAATTAGCATAAAGAAAGATTTTTATCCTTTTTTAGAATTGTACTTAAGGTGAAACTCCCCTACTATGAAAAGGGGAAACTAACTATTTATTAAACACATTGTAACACGCATATCAAAGTAATATACTCTTATTCTCTCTGTTATTAAAAGTTCTTACTTTTGTTCATTAACTCTTTATTAGTGTGAGACCGGGATTGAAGTCAGGCATTTTGTTAAGACGTTACTAAGTCTGAGACCACCCTCCTTATTGGTTTGGCAATTTATTATGTCCTTTATCTATTTAATATAACGCCATTTATCATTTATATTGAATTAATCTGCATATCCTTGAGTACATATAAATTTAATCATTATCCGTTTTAGAGGGTAAACAGTTTGGCGCCCACGGGGGGCTAGGGATAATAGTGGTCATTTGATACAAATTTCCACAACACACTCTATTTTATACTTTTTCTTTGAGATTTTAATTTCAGGTCAAATTAAAATTTTCGTACTCTCAATCTGCTCCTTTGAACGTTGGTGTTGAGTCTGGCCACCAGGGAGAGAACAACATTGTAGTACCAGTAATGAGGTGCCCCCTATTGACCCCCAACGGAGTTCTAGTTGCAGACCCGATCGATGCTAACTCACATGTAGCTATCGACGCAAACTTGACTACCGACCCCGAAAACAACGTTCGCGGGGGAGCCCGATCGATGGCCCGGAGTACACACGACAGCGAAGGTGATGGGATCAATTTGCGGGTGATCTTCAAAACGTTACATGCTCAACAGGAAGCGATAGCCTAGTTGCAAAACCAAAGTCGCTCCCCCAACAGAGTCGAGCCCGAACCATCCCGGGAAAACACTCGCAGAAACGGCAACAGAAAGGCCAGTTGATGTTGAACCCGGAACCAACCCCGAGAAAGATGCTTGAGGAACTGAAACAATGGGTGGAATCGGGAGAAAAGAAAATAGAAGTCAACAACAAAAAAGTTGAGACCTATAAATCGAGGGTTGAACAAATCCCAGGAGCACCCCCGATGTTGAAAGGCTTGGATTCCAAGAAGTTTGTCCAATAAACTCCTTTCCTCCGAGCGTAGCTCCGAAACCGATCCCGAGGATGTTCCGTATGCCCGAAATTCCAAAGTATAACGGGACCACGGATCCCAATGAACACGTGACATCATACACGTGTACTATCAAGGAAAATAACTTAGAAGATGATGAAATTGAATCAGTTCTCCTGAAAAAGTTCGGGGAAACCCTGTCTAAAGGAGAAATGTTATGATATCACAACATGCCCCTAATTTCATTGATTCGTTTGCCATGGTTGCGGATGCCTTTGTAAAATCTCATGCCGAGGCCATCAAAGTTGAGACCAGAAAATCAGACCTTTTTAAAGTAAAGAAAAGAGATAACGAATTGCTTAGGGAGTTCGTGTCAAGGTTTCAAATGGAAAGGATGGATTTGTCCCCCGTTGAGGACGATTAAGTTGTTCAAGCATTCACTCAAGGACTCAACCCCCAAAGGTTTTTGGCCTCACAACAATTGAAATATAATTTGATAGAGTACATAGTTGTAACTTGGGATGACGTCCGTAATAGGTACCAATCGAAAATCAGAGTGGAGGATGATCAGCTCCGGGCCCCCTCTGGGTCTGTATATCCCATCAGAACTAACGACGTGTCTAAAATAATCGTCGATCATGAACCAAGATCGAGCAGGGATCGACACCAACCATATAGCGGAGACCGAAGGGGCAGTGGATCATGCAACCCAGCGAGGAGTGAAAAAGAAGCGGTCAAGGTCATAATAACCGGAGACTCATGAGCAAAAATGATTTCGACAGACCAATCAAGTCTAGGGAGGCACCGAGGTTATTAGAGAACAACCTCAACATCGATATTGCCGGCATCGTAGCAGCCATCAGACGCATCGAAAATACTATGTGGCCTCTACCATTATAGTGTGATCCTGCCCAAAGAGACCCGAGCTTGATGTGTAAGTATCATGGCACTCACGGTCACAGGACTGAAGACTATTGATAGCTGAGAGAAGAAGTGGCTCGGTTATTCAATAACAGACACCTCCGGGAGTTTTTGAGTGATCGAGCTAAAAATCACTTCAGGAATAGGGACTCCAACAAGCAGACCGAGCAAGAGGAACCTTAGCACGTCAGCAACATGATCATCAGTGGAGTCGACACCCACAGGGTCCAATGCTAAAGCGCACTAAGGTGTCCATTACAAGGGAAAAGCGAACCCTAGATTACATGTCGAAGGGGACTATCTCTTTCAATAATGAAGATGTCGAATGCATCGGCACCCACATAACGATGCCCTGGCAATTTCTATACTCATAAATAATTCTTGAGTTAAGCATGTGTTGATTGATCTAGGTAGCTCGGCTAATATCATCATATTGATGGTCGTGGATCAGCTGGGTTTACAAGACCTTGCAGTCCAAGTTTTAAACAGATTCAACATGGCGTGTGAAACTACTAAAGGGGAGATAACCTTGCCGGTGAACACCGTCGAAACCATTCAGGAAATGAAGTTCTACGTCACCGAGAGGGATATGAGGTATAATGCTCTATTCGGAAGGCAATGAATTCAAACATGAGGGAAATATCCTCGACTCTGCACCAAGCATTGAAATTCCCCACGCCACGAGGGATCAAAATAGTTTACGGAGTGCAGCCGGCCGCAAAAGAAATCTTCACGATCGATGAGGTGATCCCGGTGTCCACCCTTTTGACATCAAAGAACCAGAGTTGGTTAGGAAGGAAGAAACTAAATAGCAATCATCGACACCCGCCCCGACCAAACCAGAAAAGTAGACAATGTCAAGGCCGTTCAAAGTCTAACCGAGCTCATAGCCGCCCTGTGTCGGCTCATATCAAGATCCTACGATAAGAGCCATCACTTCTTCTCGTTTATTTAAGAAGAAGAATAACTTCTCGTGGACCCCGGAGTGCCAGCAAGCTTTGGAAGAACTTAAATGGTACATTTTGAGTCAACTTTTGTTTCATACTCCGAAGAAGGACAAGCAGTTGTACCTGTACTTGGATGTATCCGAGATAGCGGTAAGTGGAGTCTTGGTCTGGGAAGAGGAAGGTACACAATTTCCTATCTACTATGTTAGCAGGACTCTAAGCGAGGCCGAAACAAGGTGCCCTCACTTGGAGAAATTGACGCTCGCTTTGCTAAGCGCCTCCAGGAAGTAAAAGACATATTTTCAATGTTATCCCATATGTGTTGTAACTACTTACCCACTGAGGAACATAATTCACAAACCCCATCTCTCGGGACGATTGGCCAGATGGACGTGGAAATTAGCGGGTATGATATCGAATATCGAACCCGAAGCTCCATCAAATCTCAAATTTTGGCGAACTTCGTGGCATACTTCACGGCGGCCTTAATACCCGAAGTCGAAAAGGAATTGTTGTTTACTTTGGGGACCCCCTCGAGAATATGGACCCTTTTTACGGATGGTTCCTTGAATGCAATGGGTTCCGGACTCGGCATTGTGTTGAAGCCGCCTACAAGTAACGTAGTTAGATAATCTATTAGAATTATGAAATTGACTAACCATGAGGTCGAGCATGCGACCATGATTCCAGGTCTCGAATTGGCTAAAAGCTTGGGGGTCAAAGTGATCTAAGCTAAAAGTTACTCCCTTCTTATGGTAAATCAAGTCAATGGGACATTCGAAGTGAAAGAGGAACAAATATGAAGATACTTGGATAAACTACAGATAACGCTACATCAATTCAAGGAATGGACCATACTGCATGTGCCCCAGGATCAAAACAGCGAAGCCATACTCTTGCTAACTTGGGGTCGTCGGTTGTTGATGATGAATTCAGCTCGGGAATGGTCGTACAACTCATGAAATTAGTAGTGGAAGAAGGCCATGCCGAGATAAACTCGACAAGTTTAACTTGGGAATGGAGAAACAAGTATATAAACTATTTGAAGATTGAGAAGTTTTGGATCCCAAAGTATCAAGAGTTATGCGCACGAAGGCATCCAGGTTTAGCCTGTCCACCGGGCCCAACATGGAGGGATGAGTGTAAACACTTGAGGTAGTAACGACATCCTCGGGTCCAGGGACTAATACGTCCTTCCCTTCCCAATCACAGTTCTTACGAACTATGGGAAGAACGTCAACGGTAACAGAACATATATATCTCGAGATTCCTTCACCCCGCTCATGTTTGCGCAAAGGCTTATCGACCTTGAAATTATCTGCAATTGAGTAACCCCCGGGGATAAACACTGACAAAGGAGGCTTAGGGGCCGGTTCGTTAGCAGCCGCAACAGAGAAGCTGTTTCGAGGGCCACCACCTCGGGGGCGGTTGCTTCAATACCAGCGGCCGGTTGAGAAGATGAAGAGGCAACTTGTTGATGAACGATTTTCATTGTAATTTCCATTGTCATCTTGGAGAGAGTTTGAAAATTTGTGAAAAAACACAAAGTTTTGGAAAAATGAGTTTTGAAGACCAAGAACATGTTATGAAGATTTGAAGAAATTTTGGGTAGAAATTTGGAGATTGCTATGGAGATTGAAGAACATGGATGAATATATGAAGATTTGAAAAAGGTTTTGGTAATGGTTGGAAGTCTTAAAGATAGCGGTTTGATCGGAAAGTACAAAAAGGACAAAGGAATGAGCCTTTTGATAGGGAAACAACCGACGCTTCGCATTCGGGGGCAACCTACCGGTGAGCAACACGTGTCTGAAGTCAGAACAATGCGATTGATGGGACATTTCGACACCCCATCGTAACTTACGAAGGAAGCAACCAGAGTCATCTGTCGTTTCCCATCGTTTCGGCTAGCCTACTCTCTAAGAAATAAGGGGACTATCTGTATACGGGTAAAACCTAGCCGCTGCATGACTTGACTTCCCGGTGAGCGAAGCGGAGCAGGAAGGTGACTATAATGTATCAGAGTCAGAACAAAGAACCCCTTGTATAAGGGCTTAGGCAAACACCTGCCCCCGGAGATATCGGGACCATTTCATCGAGGTCTGATTTAAGGATTGAGACTTCGGAGAGCGTTACCAAGCAGCTGGACACAACTAACAACGGGCAGTGATGTCCGCGCCTAACCGGATTTCACGACGTAATATCGGCCCGTATCAGCAATGAATCAGTGATTAGCATAAATAAAGATTTTTTTCCTTTTTTAGAATGTTACTTAGATTGAAACTCCCCTACTATATAAAAGGAAAACTTATTGTTCATTAAACACATTGTAACACGCATATCAAGGCAATATACTCTTATTCTCTCGGTTATTAAAAGTTCTTACTTTTGTTCATCAATTCTTCATTAGTGTGAGCCCGAGATCGAAATCAGGCACTTTGTTAAGACGTTGCTAAGTACGGGATCACTCTCCTTATTGGTTTGGTAATTTGTTACGTTTTTTTATCCATTTAATCTAACGCCATTTACCATTTGTATTGCATCGATCCGCATATCCTTAAAACCACATAAAATTTAATTATCATCCGTTCTTTAGGGTAAAAAATTACCATTAATTAACAAAAACAATACACCTAAAATCTAATAGGTAGTTGAGTTGGATAAAAAAGAATCATTAGGATCATGATAAGAATGGGAATTAAAAGATAGAGAGATAATTAAGGAAGGATTTGAATGAAGTGGTGGGTGTCGTGAGGAATGAAGAATGCTAACACTTCTAAGTAAAGAGAAATCTAATTTATTAAAAAACTTGAAGAGAAAAACACAATTTTTAGAAAGTGGCTCCCTATTTGTAGTAAAGCTAATAATAATATCGTACGTAATTGACTCCCTTAGAAATAGAATGCTAGTATCACATCCTTTGGAATGTCACAAAAAGGAAATTTGGTACTCCTCTGTTTTAATTTATACGAACATGTTTGATTATGCACGAAGTTAGAAAAAAAAAAGAATACTTTTGAACTTTTGGTATAAAATGAGATATAGATATTTTTTGTGGCTATAAATCATTGCATAAAGGTAAATTGTTTCCAAATATGGAAGTAAGTTATTCTTTTCTGAACGAACTAAAAAGAAAATAGGTTCACATAAATTGAAACGTAACTCTTCTTATTATAGTCAGATTATTAATAAAAAATGTGTTGCCCGTAAGAGTTGACTGAGTTGGTTGGGTAAGTATTTTTCACACAAGAGAGCTGAACTAAATTCCTCTCACTAACAACCTCCTCAGTAAAAGCTTGTTGCACCGAATATGTCTAGTGTGATTTTCATCTTTTATGATTTGCGAGTTATTGCACGGTGAACAGATTATGCAATGCGTGAGTTTCGTGGGAATTTTCCAAAAATAAAAACATAAGAGGTCTTCTTAATTACCAAACAAGTATGCCACGTGGCAAGCCATGATGTAATGTCCGATAATATTTAACGAGAGCAATAGCCATCTTTCTCTTACACACACACAATAGTAAAGAAAACTGTTTCGCTTTAAAAGTTAAAAAAAATGGAAGAAATAAAGCATAAGTTCATAGAAGTGAATGGACTGAAACTTCACGTAGCTGAAATTGGAAATGAATCTTCTCCAGCTGTTGTATTCTTACATGGATTTCCTGAAATATGGTATTCATGGAGATACCAAATGGTAGCCATGGCCAAAGCTGGTTTTAGAGCCATTGCTTTTGATTACAGAGGTTATGGTTTGTCTGAACAGACAACAGAACCTGAAAAAACAACATTCTTAGATTTTGACAATGACCTCCTTGGACTCCTCGATGCTCTTAGCATTCCAAAGGTACCATCTTTTTTGTATCTTATTATTGTAGAGGTTAGTGTTGCGTATGGCCCATTAAAATACTTTTCTACCAGGAGTTACTTTATTTTCAGGCTCGAGTCTGAGACTTTTTGTTAAGGAAAGAACTTTTTTATGATATTTGAACCTTTTAAAAGAGTCGAGTCAGAATTTCAACTTATGGATTCTGGATTTTAGAACTACGACTTCAAAAATACTAATAACTGGGTTCTAAATTTAATATTTGTACATATTTAATAATTTTTTTTAATATAACTATATTGCTTGAGAAAAGCTACTGGGTGTCGAACCTGTACTCGGGCTTCTAGCTCCGGCCACGCCTTTTAATAGGTTAAAAATGATGCAAGATGATGAAATTTAGAGGTATTTGGTAGTGTATGTTAGTTATCACTTTTTGTCAGGTATATTTTAAAGATTTTACGTTCCACGAGTTGACGGTATAATTTTTTTTACATTATCAAGTTATCTATTGCTCCATCAGTCCCTCTGTCCCAATTTATATGACACTATTTGACTGACACTTAAAATTAAGAAAAAAAAGGAGGATTTTGAAATTTTCGTGGTGTAAAATGAGTCATAGATATTTATACTATAAATCATCTCCTTAAACGTAAAATGAACGTTTTAAAATTTAATTTTTATAAAATATAGAAAAATGTGCCAGGTTACCAATTAATGCATATATCTTATAGATTTTAAGTTCTATGAGCTGACGGTATATATCGAATTTTAATGGCGCAATATGGTTAGTTAGGATACATATATGAGATTGAGGCGTAGTAGTTGTTGTACTTAACCAATATTGGCATGAATAATACCTTGTAAAGTACATTACTCAGCTCTCATACTCTCTTTCTCCCTCTCTTTTATCCTCACTAATGTATATGCTCGCGCGTTTATGTAGGCTTTTCTCGTTGGTAAAGATTTTGCTGCATTTGTTATTTCCTTATTTGTCGTTCTGCACGAGGAGAGGGTCTCTGGATTTGTTACCATGGGCGTGCCGTTTATGCTTCCAGGTCCATCCGACTACGGCCTTCCAGAAGGTTTCTATATCACAAGATGGATGGTATGGTTTAATTTCCTTTATGATCGGAAAGGGAGCCTTGGAGCAACAGTAAAGTTGTCTCCTTGTAATCTATATGTCGCGGGTTCAAGCCGTGATAACAGTCACTAATGTTTGCATTAGGATAGGCTGTCTATATTACACTCTTGGGGTGCGGCCTTTCCCAGAACCCTGCGTGAATACGGGATACCTCATACAACGAGCTGCATAAAAGTAAAATTGTAGCTGGCCTCAATATCAATTCGAGATTCTTTTTTTTTTGTCTGCAGGAGCCTGGGCGAGCTGAAGCTGATTTTAGTCGATTTGATGCCAAAACAGTTGTAAGGAAAATCTACATACTCTTCTCTAGAAGTGAAATACCAATAGCTGATGAAAATCAGGAAATCTTGGATTTGGTGGAACCGGGCACTCCTCTGCCTTATTGGTTCAGTGAAAAAGATCTAGCAATATATGGAGCTAAATACGAGAAATCTGGATTTCAGACTGCTTTGCAGGTTCCTTACAGGTAACAAAATGCTTGTATTCCTAATGACTCGGCAGTATCTAGAGTCAACGAGTTCAGAATGTGTGATCTTCATTACACGTAGTTAATTTACTTATTTCGCGTACGTGTACATTGTTCGACAGAAAGCAATGGGTTAAGCAGAACCTGATCTAAATTGAAACTCGCATGCCTCAATAATAATCGGATCCATGTAACTGACAATATTATTGTTTTATGCAAGATGTTCTCGCAGCTCTATTACTACCTGATGTCTCTTTCGCTTCGATGTTTATTATCTTGTTGTTGTTGTTGCTTCTTTTTTCATCTTTTCCTGAGCCGAAAGTCTATTGGAAACAACCTCTCGACCTTCTAAAGATAGGAGTGAGGTCTGCGTATACGCTATTTGTGGGATTACAGTTGGCTTCTTGTTGTTGTTGTTGTTGTTTTGACTCCGCTTGCCTCTACTTTTCATGTCAAGCGTATAAGTCTAGTTTAGTGAGATTTACTTCTAAAAACAGGAGTTCGTTTTAATCTCCCCTGTCAAAGTAACGTCTTAACCTGGCTTCCTGAGCTCAGTTGATTCTTGAAGCAATAGCTCTGGATCGAGAGCTGGATGCTTACCTTATTATTATGAAATGAAAAGGAGAAATAGATGCTGAGGCGAGTAAGGTTGAAACTTTAACTAGGTTGAACATTTGGGAAATCGCAACAGATTCAACTTTGGGATTCTATACCAATGATTAACTATATTGAACAATTCGCTAGTATTTTCTTAATTTGATTTAGTTTAAACTTCTTTTGGCTATAGGGCAATGGCCGAACAACTGAATGTAACAACACGAACGGTTCAAGTTCCTGCAATGCTGATCATGGGCGAGAAGGATTACGTCCTCAAATTTCCAGGAATCGAAGACTATATCAGGGGCGAAGAACTGAAAAGTCTGGTACCAAAGTTGGAAATAATCTTTATGCCTGAAGGAACTCATTTTGTTCAAGAACAAATGCCTGATGAGGTTAATCAGCTTATCCTCAGCTTTCTCCTTCACAACTAGAGTACTTTAATGCATTTTAAGCACTACTATATATCATATATAGTTCTGTTTTCAATGTGATAAATGTGTTATATATCTGCACTTTTAGCAGTATATA
Source organism: Nicotiana undulata (assembly GCA_005239495.1). Lineage (NCBI taxonomy): Eukaryota > Viridiplantae > Streptophyta > Magnoliopsida > Solanales > Solanaceae > Nicotiana > Nicotiana undulata. The sequence continues at coordinate 61,931 of ML251793.1, forward strand.
TCTGTGTAGTATAATTATTATAAAAGTATATGTAATTTGGATTTGTACATGAAGGTTGAAGTGTAATGAATGGTTTGGTTATTTTGCCAAATCTTGAAAATTATGAATTTTATATAGCAGTGGTATATATCTATGTGGAACTGAATTGTCTTTTCTTGGCTTAAAATAGTATTTGAAGTATTCCTTCAATTATGCAAACTACTTTAGCAACAAAATAGAACATTGTGCTTTTAATTTTGAAAGGCAGTCCCGTGCACGAAACATCTAGCGCTTTCACAGGATTCAAGGAAGGGCTGCATCTCAAGGGGGTGTTATTTACTCAATCTATCCTAATGCAAGCATCAGTAACTAATTTTACGGCTCGAACATAAGAAAATGATGGAAGAATTTGGACACGTGCGTCGCACGGGTATACCGTGATAATTATTATATTTTTTCAAATGGCATATATATTATTAAAAGAAATATGTTTGTAATGATTAAAACGAAATCCGAAGGAAAAAATACAAAGCTTAACTTGTTAAATTGTTAGCCTATTTGATCGGCCTACTCGGTGTACTAAACCAAAAATGATTAAATCTATGGGCTCAACTCGAAATTTAAAAATTACATTTGATTATATAGGTATATGCCATAATACAATTTGATCAAAATACAAATTGTAATGACTAGATTTGTTAAAAGCAAAGCGTAGGCGGTTATCTTCATAGCAATCAAAGACTATACTATGACACTTTAAAAGTAGATATCAAGCGGCCCTTCTTGCGCCAACATGCATCCAATGGCATAGGGTGATGCGTCAGTATGAAGATGGAACTGCTTATTCCAATCTGGAAATCAAAGGAATGGGGATGACAACAAACACTCATCGACATGCTTAAAGGTTTAATCATGTTCCGGTCTTCAAGCGTTATACCTTTTTTCTGCAATGATTCCATTTTGATATTTCGCGCTTCGAAAAGTCTTTTTTGATGCGTCTGTAATAGCCCGTTCAATGAGAAATGACTTAAAGAGTTGTTTCCATGAACTAAATATAACTTAGATACGTTATATATATATATATATATATA
>ML251794.1:0-11060 GCA_005239495.1 Nicotiana undulata
AAGGAGTTGAATATGAGGCAGAGGAGGTGGTTAGAATTGCTGAAAGATTATGACATTACCATATTTTATCATTCGGGGAAGGCCAATGTGGTGGCCGATGCCTTGAGCCGGAAGTCAGTCAGCATGGGTAGTTTGGCTTATCTATCAGTGGGAGAGCGACCTTTGGCTTTGGATGTTCAGGCGTTAGCCAATCGATTTGTCAGATTGGAGGTTTCTGAGGGTGGCAGTGTTTTGGCCCATACCGTCGCTCGTTCTTCTTTATATGATCGCATTCACGCCAGGCAGTATGATGATCATCATTTATGTGCTCTTAGAGAGTCGCTACTGATAAAGTCCGCTCATTGAGGTCGACCAAAAGACGACCTCGATAAGCGGAGGGACTAACTGTATGGGTTTAAATCCAACTGAGGAAATTCGGCATGGAGTGATTTTCAAACAAGATAATTGCGGCTCAACGTGGGCGGTTAGGCCGAGGTGGACCAGGGCCTCGGAACCGCCGAGAAAGCCATTAAGGCCGAGGTCGAGCAACAAATGATGGGAATAACGGCTAGTATAGTCTTCGAATTATCAAAGGGAATATTCTGTTGAATATTCCCTATGATGTAATTTTTTAGAGTTTTTGGTAATATCACATATAAATAGGAAAAGAAAGAGGGCAAAAGGCATGTAAGAATCACCCTGATAAGAACTCTTGTGAAAAGTTGACTCTTGTTATATAATTGTGCTGACCCAAAAGGTCATCTCGTGTAATTTTAACTAAATCTGTGTTCTGAGGCCCTGAAAGCCTCCGATTATCTCACCTCGATATGAGTTCGCAAGTCGGGCGCGTAGCCGGGAAGCCTTTATGTGGAAAATTGATAAAATGGTGAATTTATAATAATTATTTGAATAAAGTTGACTTTGGTCAACATTTTTGGTAAACAGACTCGGACCCGTGATTTTGATTGTCCCGGAGGGTCCGTAAGAAAATATGGAACTTGGGCGTATGCCCGGAATCGAATTCCGAGGTCCCAAGTCCGAGAAATGAGTTTTTAAAGAAAATTATTTTCTGAAAAATATAAAGGTTTTTGAAAATGAGAATTGATGTGAAACCTGTGTTATCGGGCCCGTATTATGGTTCCGGAGCCCGGAAAAGGTTCAATTGTGTTATATGAGTTATCTGTGAAATTTGGTAAGAAACAGACTCAGTTTGAGGTGATTCGAACAAAAAATGGAAAATTTGAAGTTTAAGAAGTTTTGGAGAATTTTTATAGATTTTGTGGTTTAATTCGATGTTTATGGTGTTATTTTGGTGTTTTGATTACTGGAATAAGTCCGTAGGAAGCTTTTGAGGTTGTGTGCATATTTGGTTTTGAGCCCCAAGGGCTCGGGTGAGTTTCGGGTAGGTGTCGGAGTGCAAATACTTAGGAAATTTCTGGTGTTATTGCTGTTGCTGGTGTGCAGTTATTTTTCCCTATGCGAACGCACTCAAGGGAGTGCGAACGCACAGGGTAAAAGTGGGGTCTGGGGTCAGGCTCAAGTTGTACTGTGCAAACGCACCACATGGGATGCGAACGCGAAGGGTAGGTTTGGGGACACCATGCGAACACGACATGTAGGTCGCGAACGCACAGTATAGGAGGGGTACCTGGGGCTGGGGGTGATTACCTTGTGCGAACGCGGCCTCCCAACCGCGAACGCACAGGTCTGTGCAACTGAACCTCCGCGAACGCGGCCTGGGGCCCGCAAACGCGGAGAGTAAATCCGTCCAGTCATTTTTAATACCCAAAAACAGAACCCATTACGGGATTTACCCCATTTTTCTCAAACTTCATCTTCCCCAACCCTCTTAAGCGATTTTGGAGCAATTCTTCCACCACAACCTCTTAGGTAAGTGATCTTCAACTTGTTTCTTTCCATTTTCCTTGAACACCCACTAGATTTAGGGCCTAAAAATATGAAATTAAAGGTACAAATTGGGATTTTGGGTAGAGTTAGGGCTTTTGAATATTTGGGAATTTGACCTCGTTTTGGGATCGGATTTCAAAAGAAATTGAATATTCGGGCTCGTGGGAGAATGGGTGATCGGGTTTTGGTCCGAACCTTGTGTTTGGACCAAGTGGGCCCTGGGTCAAATTTTGGAATTTGTGGAAGAATGTTGGTAAATCTATAATTAGGCTTTGAAATTGAATTGTTGAGTAATTATTGATGTTATTGATTCAATTATGTCTGGATACAGTTGTTACGGAGTCGGATTCGAGAGGAAAAATGGTGTTAGAGGCTTGATTTACATTCTTGGAGTCGAGGTAAGTGTTTGGCCTAACTTTAGCTTGAGGGAATAGGTGTTGAGTCGTATGTGCTACTTGTTTTTATCATGTTCAATGTATAGGTGAGGTGACGAGTACCTATATATTGTTTGTCAAGCATGCCCGTGAGTCGGTTTCGATGTATTACGTGTTTTTCTTCGATATTCATTGTGATATGAGGTAGATTTCCTTTTGAAGTTATTCAATTGTTGAGAAATACTTGATAGAGAACATGTAACTAGTTGTTTCCAGTTGAGGATTGTTTTTCATTAAGTTATATACTTGGATGATATTGGTTATAGCTGAGTCCCTTGCCGGGACGGTAGTATTTCGGTTGTTGTTTCCCTTGCCGGGTTATTATGAATCATGTTTCCTGCTATTGATTTCCTTGCCAAGCTGTTATTTCGTCATTGTTTGGGTGATGAAGAGTATAAAGTACGAAGGGTGATGCCGTGTATTCATTTCATTCATTGCATTGTGAGGAAGAAGTAAAAGCACGAAGGGTGATGTCGTGCCATGATTTTACATTTAAAAGCACGAAGGAACATGTCGTGCCCTTTTATTTATTTAATGCATTGTGAGGACGAGAGTAAAATCACGAAGGGTGATGCCGTGCCATGATTTTACATTTAAAAGCACGAAGGAACATGTCGTGCCCTTTTATTTATTTAATGCATTGTGAGGACGAGAGTAAAATCACGAAGGGTGATGCCGTGCCATGATTTTACATTTAAAAGCACGAAGGAACATGTCGTGCCCTTTTATTTATTTATTGCATTGTGAGGACGAGAGTAAAAGCACGAAGGGTGATGCCGTGTACTTGTTTTGGTAAGGATGAGAGTAAAGCACGAAGGGTGATGCCGTGTACCTATTTGTTTGTGTTGTTACTTCCTGTTGACTTTTACTCTTCTATATTGTTGCCTTGCTCAGTGATTCATTACTGTTCTCTCTTGTTTTCCCCATTATTTATCCTTTGTCTTGCCGTACTTAATTGTTTATTTCCTGTTATTTTCCTGTTATAGATTGTATAACTGTACAGGTAATTTGTTGTTGTCGTGTCTAGCCTCGTCACTACTTCGTCGAGGTTAGGCTCGACACTTACTCAGTACATGGGGTCGGTTGTACTGATGCTACACCTGCACTTCTTTATGTTGTGCAGATTACGGAGCCGGACCCAGTGGACACTAATAGAGGGAGTATCCTTCAGTTCACACAGGCGACACCGAGTTAGTCTCGCAGACGTTCGTGGGCCTTGACGTCACCATCTATCTTTTCCTTTCTGTCTTATTTGTATTTCCAGACAGTTGTACTTGTTCATTTCAGACTCTTGTTGTAGAAATCTTAGATTGTCCGTGAGATTTGTGACACCAGTTCTGGGGGTTTATGTACGGAAATTTCGTAATATTTATTACATTAAGTTGATAAACTTGTAGCTTCCGCATTCTTATTTAATTGTTCATGCTTATTGTTTTCCTTTTAGATGTCATAAATAAAGAAAATAGTAAATTTAACCCAAAACGTTGGCTTGTCTAGCGGGTACAACGTTAGACGCCATCATGGCCTGAAGGTGGGATTTCGGATCGTGACAATAATACAAAACTTTACCTTTCCATAGTGATTGGATTTGTTGTTTATAATGCCTTTCCACTCATCAAATCCGAGAAAGCTTTGGTCATTTCCATATCCATTTGTCACATGTCGTTGTGAGAGGGAACAATCATCCACCTCATTCAATATTTGGGTGAACCGTTCTTTCTATTTACATTTATTGTCATTTCACATATTTATTGCTCATTATTGTCCATTCATTCATTCCCAACAACTCCATTTAATAACCTCATAATTGGTTCTAGGCATTATTGGGCTTTATTGTTTGAGCACGTGTTAGATCTAAGATTTATTATATTTGACTAGAATTTAAACTTCACCTTATTTATCTTCTAATTGGTTTAGTAAAAAGTCTCCTACTTTTTGGTCAAACACGTATGGCTATATGGCATTGTTTTGTGAATCAGGAAAAGGTTGTACTGACCGACAAAGAGAATTAGCGTCCGTTTGGACATAAAATCTGATGGAAGATTTTTCTAAAAAAATTCACTTTTTATCGAAATCAGTTTGTTCATAAATTTTTTAATTTTCACTTGAAGATGCATTTTGGAAATTTTCGAAAATTTGAAAAACTGCAAAGAACTGTTTTTCAAAATTTTCACTCAAATAACTTACAAAACTTCAAAGACAATCCAAACTAAAATTTATGTCCAAGCACAATGTAAAATCTTCAGTTTTCCCCTTCCTCGATCCCTACCCCATAGGTTAGGTACAATGTTTGAATCAATAGAGAACCTTTTCTTCTGTATAAATTGATATTATTCCATTCCAAATCCTTCCCGATACCACCCAAGGAAACTCTCGAATTTGGATCCCAAATTGACGGGTTAGTGTGAACTTATCCGCTAAATTTTAAATACCATTATCACTTGAAAAATCTTTTCACCATTTTTTCGACTTTTACAATTCTTAAGTCCAAACGCCTACTTAGAGTTATCAACTCTTTCCTTTTTCTGTCTTCCTTATTTTTTCTGATAATTAATAATAATATATGCCAAAGAAGGGATATATACTTGAGAATTGAGATTAATTATCTTCCCAATTTAGTGCAGATAATGATTAGGAGTTGCCCAAAAAGTGGTGCCATTAATTTAAAGAAGCCATGCATGCACTGCAGATAAATTATATTTTAATATTTTACTTGAACATAGATTTAGGAGCATCTTCAACTTCGAGATAAAACATGATGTAACTCTGCATGTAATTTAATTTCTTAAAACAATTAAGAAAAATATTTGCTGGCTTCAGTAAAATAGGTTTTATAGTACATTGGACAGCTCAGTGTGCAATTTGCCTCTTATATTGATTCGAGATTCAAAGGCTGACCATGTTTCGCTTTGTTTATGCATGTGAATTACTATAAACAATTAAGTTCTCACGTACATGAATTATCATTAATTTTTTTAATCTTTCCCTTAATATCGACCTTTTAGATTGTCAAATATCTATGGCGTTGGATTCTCAACATATCTAGGGCATCCTGTATCGAAATTCATTAATCTGATTAATCTAGGTTCGTGTCGTGTAGTCCTATTGAGGAATAAAAATTACTCCTTACCAAAAGATATTTCGTTCTCGAAATTAAAATTACACCTTTGATTAAAGGTAGAGTGATCTCAAGCATTTATCTCGCTACTGTGCTCGCTAAGCTGCTAATATCGTAGCGAAGGTTATACCTCGTAAAATCAGCAAACCTAACGTTTTTTATATGTTATATTCTTTAGATCGGACGAGAACTTATAAGGAAAGCCTTCATTGGGTTAATTGTCGGAAAAGCTTGATTTATGTTACTTTTTGCTTTTGGGAAAATATTGTCGATATTTAAATTAAAATTTATTTTTAAGATCAATCCGTTGTGCTTTTTCACTTTTGGCAAAAAGTTTGAAGTATTTTCCTTAACTAAAAGGGCACAAAATTTTCAACCCCATGTTCTATATCTTGACTTATTACCTAGGTAAATTGTTGTAATGATTAAGGAGAATAAACTTCTTTGATAGTGAACCGTGATATATTGAGTTGAGCTATGGACGGTAGATAGAGTCAAATTTCTCCGTAACAGTTTTGTTTATTACGATATTTTTAGATATTATAACGAAGTGTTGTTATAGAGAACATATATTATAACAAATAAAAATTAGTTTCGAAAAAAATTGACTTTTATAATAAAGTATTATTATATTGGGATGATGATATAGAAAGATCTGACGCACAGGATAACGTAAGGCTAACGTTGGAAATAGAAGCTAGGAGAGATATAATCATGTGACTAAAATAGACTATTTTACTCAAATGATGATGGATGATATATATTTCAAATAGTGTGCATCACGTGATAGAAAGACAAGTGAGAAATGGAAAATAATTACTACTATAATTATGCTGTTTTGGGTGTCTGTTGTTTGGTAAAAAGAGAAGAAAAGGAAGGGGAAAAAAAGGAAGGAAAAAGAGAGAGAAGTGTGGTACAGTGGTAGGATGAGAAGAAAACAAGAACGCTAGGTGATTTCTGTGTTTTGGTAATAGTACCTTTGTTTTGATAGATTATTTGATGTTTGTTACTAGGGTTCAAACATAATCGTATAAATCTGCATCAAACCTAAAAGTCAAATTAAATCGGTTAAATTTTTTGATTAGATTTGATTTAATTTGATTTAATTGAGTAAAAAAGTCTGAACCAAACCGACATATAAACACATAACTTTTTATATATACTTCTATGACTTTATATAGAATGTTGTTTAAATGATGTCTAGAAATATTTGAGATCCTTCGTTGGTTATAATATTTGATAGAACTATAAAGTTCTTTTGTTTTTATTTACTTTAAATAATAAATTGTATCCTTTTCTTATTAAATATTATTGAAATGTGCCGGTCATCTTTTTGTTCTTTCATATTCATATATCAAAATCTCTTATATCTTTTTCGAATTTAATAACATATCATTATTTAGGTGTCATCTTAATTTTTTGTGTTTAATTATTAAATTCGGTTAACCTTGAAAGCGTACATCAAAAATTATTGTTAGACGACTAAGGAAATACACTATTATGTGTTACTAAAAAAATCTCCTATAAGAATACTTCAATAGATCATGTGTTTTTTAATTTTTATTTTTATTTTGAGTAAACATATATTCACTTATCAAAATTTTATCTATAAATTTAATAAAGTAAGATTGGAATAATATCCATGTAATAGAAAAACCCCAAAACCCCAAAAAATCTGACAATACCGAACCAATCCAAACCGATATAATTGATTTGATTTGGTTTGATAAAAACCCGAACCAAACTGATCCATGTACACCCGTATTTCTGACTTTGATAAAAAGTAGTAACGGACTATTTTGCTTGGACTTTTCGAAAATGTCAATGGGTGCATGTCGGATCCTCTAAAGTAATGCATTTTTGGAAGATCCGACACGAATGCGGAAGAATCCACGCAACATAGGTAATAGATATTCAATAGAATAATAAAATGACTAGCTAACTCAAACAATACTGTTATATTAAAAATTAAAAGTAATAAAAAGTGAGAAGGGGGAGTATTGCAAATGGAGATAGAGATGGAGATGTTGATGGGGTCTTTGAGTTTCAAGATATAAATCATGAGAAGTATGACGATTGCTATGATAGTGATGTGAGGAATCTCTATCTTTTTTGATTGACACAAAGCCATGTGATCCCCTCTTGTCCACTTTTTGATAATTTTACTTCATTTCTGTTAATCACTGTCATTTAAAACTTCTAAAAAAAATTATTGGAGCTAGGAATAACAAATGATTTTCTATTAGGATTGTACAATATGAAAAACTTCAATTATTTAAAGCCTTATGAATCTCATCTGCAACAAAGTCATAGTATTTTTTTGCTTTCAAAGATCCAAACCATGTAATTTTTTATTATCAAATGTGTTTTTTTACGAGAAAAAAGACAGTTCGATTCATTAAGCTCTTGTTAATGTGCGGGTGTGAAGAAGGACCGGATCGCATTCAATCTTACGTATGCAGCCTTAGTTTGTCTTTCTGCAAGAGGTTGTCCCATTTGACTTGAACCATGACCTTTTGGTCACATGGCGGTAACTTTTATCGTCACGTCAGGATTGGCTTTCAAAAGAGCAAAGGTCCACGCCGCCCGTGTATTTTATCTTGTGGTACGAGAAAAAATAAAACAATAATTTCTTTTATCCTAACATCCTTTAATATCGTTACATGAAATGACATTGTTCCCTCGTACAAAACAATAATTGAATTAATAAACTCCCTTATTCCATTGTATTCAAGAACTCTTTATTAGTAATGCTACATCCCATGCTAAAATTTCTAATGAACGGGGAAAACATCCATCTCTCCATCCTAGCCCCTAGAGGCGGATCTAGTATTTGCAGTAGGTGAACAGGCTTGAAACATATATATTTAGACTAATATTTTTGCGAAAGGGAATAACTTTGCTCTACCTATTACTTCTGCCAGACTGCATAGCGATAGCCACTAGTTGCAAGCTTCCACTCCTTTCCAGCAGGGCACCATGATCCGTCCCCGATCTTCATGCTAACCTTTTCTCCAATGGTTGCAGCGTATAAGTTTGGCTGTGCCTCAAGAATCCTTATAGATGAACGGCTGTGTATGCCTTGATGCCTTCGGATGTCAATCTACAGGGTACATTTCAAGCATTAGAATCAACCAGCTTCGACTGTTCACTGACATCGTGTCTATATAGTTATAATTAGATTTGACATACCAGTTTAACAATTTGGTCATGCGTGGAATTACCCCAATCGTAGAAATGGTCGTAGAAAACTGATGGTATCCCTGGATGTGTTAGAATGTACGCGTAGCCCTGGAGTGAGGCGCAGTGATCAGACCAAATGCCACAAAAGATGATCAGGAAAATAAGATCTAAACACTTGTATAGTACTGCTGAAGACGAAATTGTTGCCAAAAAATATGAGCTTACAGCCTAGAAAGAGGAGTAAATATCTAAACTATAACAAGTGAAGGAAATACAACCAATGAAAAAGAGATAAATCTCACAAGTCAAGCATTTAAGGTAATGAATTAGATGTCGAAATACCTCCATAATATGATTTGAAGGGAAAGGCCAGTGTGCCTGCAAGTTGAGATTATGTTAGTAAGTAATGAGGAAACATAAGTTCAGTTTCCATGATTAGAAAAACATCGAAGAGAGTAAATGATCCAAGATGATAACTTTAAAACAGATCAAAAGAGTGAATCATTTCATAATCTAGCATATGGTAATGGTATTCCTACCAGCAGAGAGAAGCATCAATAGCAAATTCATTAACCTATGATACTGTAAAAATGAAATTATACAGTAGAATGGTCGTGTAGCATAGGAAATCAAGCATCCAAAACCGATACAAAGACTAATAATCAGCTAGATGCAGATCAGAAAACATCAAGAACCTGAGTGGATCCAGTGTCGTGATTATCAATAAAAGTCACAGCCCTTGAAGACCACCATCCCAGAACTCCTGGTGGCTTCCCCTTAGAGTCACGTAAACGCCAGAATTCTCCTTTGACTGCTTCCTGCAATATACATAATATAAAGGTTAGCACTAATTTATGGTATATACTCATTGAATCATAGACAAAATCTTTGAATAAGTTCCTTTAACAAGAAATATGAACATGTCATCAATCATTGATTTGGATATATTAATACATGTAGTCTTAGTTAGATACTAAAAAAGGGAAGAAAAGGGGCCATGTTTCTCTTTTAGGATCTTAAGGGTTAAAAGTCAATCAATCAACTACGACTCAATACCATGTTTTTTATGGATACCTGAAGGATTGCTTTTGTTGTAAAATCAAATGCAGATGAAAGTTGCCCCGTGGCATCAATCCAATTGATGATTCTTTGCCTGTGACTATCTGCAAGTAACAAAGAAAGCTATCTCAATACATAGAGAAAACAAAGACCCCCATAGAACAGGAGAAGCAAGGTACGGATATGCTCTGCCTCCACACATGCTCCATGCTACATTGCTACCGGATACATGGTATTTGGCAACTAAAATTCAAGAAAAGACCTAGCAGTAAAGGTAAATTATAAGCCCAATTTTCTAATAAGATGCACAATGGCAAAACAAGTGCACCCTCAGTTACTACATAAACTCAACAATGATGATTTCAGAAGACAGTGAAACTTGGTTCACGATACCACTTAAACTCTACAGTGATGATTTAAGAAGATTGTGAAACATGGATCACGATATGTAACTTCCTGTTAGCAAAGTTCACTTGGTTGAGGCACTTCACCAGCCTGGTGTATAATGTTTATTTTTCCTTTTCACTTCTCTCTTTCTCTTCTTTTTTCCCTTGAGGTGGAGATTAACAGGTTTTTAAAAATTATGAGACCTTTAATTCTGACACTGCATAACCAACATTTTCACATAAATAAATTCTCTTGTTGCCGTGGTTGAAAACTTGTTTGTCTCTCCTTGCCTAAAGAACTTTTGATGCAAAAGATCTATAGGTGGAGGCGTGGAGCTAATCATTTCGATTTATCCAAATTCACTCCCTCTTGGTTGAAAGGAAATCCTAAAGGTCCAACAACAAATCCTAATACAAATATTGGGAGTATCATAGAATTGTCTGATTCATAAGGATAGGAATAAACCGCTTTATGCTCAAAATGAGCAATAGTAAAAAAGAGTCGTGTCAACTTGCCTAAAGATATTCAACATAAGTGTAGCAAAATGTTAGAAAGGTGAATATATTAACTTCACTGTGAGTCGAACTAATCAAACATTTACTCCTATATACTTTAGGTCTGTGCAAACTAAGTGGATGCCACTCTCTCTTGCCAGAGACCAAACAAGGGCTCAAGACTAGCATGAACGACTACAGGTACCAGCTACATGGAGAGAATGCTTGATAAGTTGCAGGGAAAAGTAGGTAGTAAAATTTATTTAGAGAAGCGTAATACCTTGGTTGCTATCCAAATAGCTTCCCTTGTAGTTGCAAGTATCCCAATATTCCCCAACTGAAAATATTGGCTTAGCTCCCTCGATATATTCCTTTACATACTTCGGAGAATAACTAAAGTTGAGAGAAAGGAAAACTCAGCTGTCTTTATAAATGGAAAGACTGAATTCAAAAGGAAAAAAAAAAAAGGGGGGGGGGGGGGGGGGTAAAAGGGAAATT
>ML251794.1:11182-26941 GCA_005239495.1 Nicotiana undulata
GGGGGGGTTACATGGGCAACTTTGGAAAGCAAGTGAATATTTACCCTTTAGCAAAATCGAAACGGAAATCTTGGAAGCCAATAGAGGATCTTAGCCACCGCATCCAGTCAATGAGATCTCTCCGGACGAAGGATTGTGTATGATCTATATTTGGAACTCCATTAAAGTTGTCTCCAGTGCTTTTGTTCCCCTAGAATACATCCTTAAAACTATGAGTGCACCCTGATGGCGAGAAACCTCTAGCCACGGAGAGCCTTATAGATAAAGTTTCACCTTAAATGACTATTTGGAAGGAAAGCATGCCATTGAGAAATACCACTGACTCTCTAATGGTTAGAGATATGAAGAATCAATAACATGTATAATGTAATTAACTAGGAGTTTGAGTTTTAGTCAAGGAGCTCAAACTGTATTTATGTTGTCACTGAGATATGATTATATAGCAAAATTACGAAGGAACTCACTCAAAAGTTCAGCTAAATTAGTAAATTTCGATTCCTATAATTACAGTTCATACTTTGCCAATGTAGATGTCACAGCTTCAATATCTTTTTCAGGGGAGGGTCTATCGACGTCACTCTAGCTAAAATAAAGGAGCTCATGGATAAACTTTACATCGCATATTAGAGAAAAATGTATTAATTAATTCTATGATCAAGTTGAGGCAGATGAAAAGATAAATGAAAGTCTAAAGCTGCATATCCTAGAAGCAAAATTTTGGTTACAGTATCCTTACCCGTCCACCAGTGCAAGATGTAACAGCATGTTCATCCCAAGACAAAGGAATTCCATCATAGCGGTTGTACATTCCACCGTGCCCTTGGGTAGTTCCGACACGATGGTTAATGACTATGTCCGCCATTGCTCTAACTTTGTACTGCTTCATCTTGTTAAGTAAAGCTTTTAAGAGGTGCTCAGAACCATATGAAGAATTGAGAGAATAAAGGTTCTGTGGAAGGTAACCTATCATGAAAGAACACAAAGAGAGAGAATTAATGACTATCAAAAGAGGAGCTGAAAGAGAGGAGAGACATTAATTCAAATGACTAAGATTATATCACTTCCAAACCTTCAGGAGACAATGACTGACTTGCTGGAGGCAACCAAGCTGTTGTGAAGCCAGATTTTGCAATATCAGGAACTTTTCTATCTAAATTTCTCCACCAGTCATGTTTATGAGATTCCCAATTGAAGGCCTGCAGAGGAAATGATTGGACCTTTCTAGTTATGAACAGAACTTTTGGCACAGAACAATGTTAACTTCTATATTATATTCCCCATTTCATTAGGTTTGAGATGATCTTTTCTAGGAAGAAATGCATCAGCATTCCGATTTTAACAAATCGTTAGATATGAACTATGAGCTCTTTAAAGTTTCTTCCTAGCCAAATGGTAAAGGAAAAATAATATCACCTGCAATATGATTTCTTTTCCATTGCGTATCACAACCACTACAAGCACATGAAAACAATAATTCAGTTAGCATTCATCACTATAATCTCCCTTCGAAAAGCTAAGTCTTATAAAATACTGTGATTGCTAGAACTCCTGATAAGAACTAAACTATCAACAAAACCAATTTGACAGAAAATAGGGCATGCGAATTCCACTTATTTACTCTCATAACTAGTAAAATTTAAAAGAAATAAGAAAAGATTCAGTTAAAATATCCGCAGTTCTTCAACTCAAATCTCCGTCTTTCTTCTTAGTTTGAAGTATATATAAAGGAAAGTGACCCTTACATGGATCAGTCTGCTGACTTTCATCAAATCCCATAATGAATTGAAGCTGAGATTACAAAGTAAGCCCCAAGAGGTCCTGCTAAAAAAATAAAGGTAAAGATTTGAGTTCGACATCAATCTGAAGCCATTTAGGTATACCACTATATCTGCATAATTGAGTCATATGTGCAGCTCATTAAAGAATCCAGATGCAGTAATTATCCACTTTTTTCAACCCAAAGCAAACATTAGCTGATCATAAGTGATCACGTCCTGTGTCGACCTGATATCATTTACATACTAGCAGAAATGTAGCGGATAATTATATCACACAAAGCAGAGTTCAAGAGAAACTATAGCTGATTATCAGAAAAATCAACAAAGATTCAAAATAGAATTAAAATGAATATTACCATTCACAATGATCAAAAAAACAATATGACTACCATTTTATGTTACATATACTAGCTCACATGTACTATCTATCCATTACGGTGTGTAAATAACCTATTCGGTCTGCAGTTTTTCACCAATTCTTCATATCACACTCATTTAATACAGATAATAGAAGGATCCATCAAATACAGCTGCCACTAAAAACTCAAAGAATGGAAAGAATGATATGCACGTAGAGGTGGCAAAATGGTTAAAAGAAAACAGTTATCCACCCATATTATCCATTAGAAAATTGGTTGAATAATAAACATTTTTAAAACGGGTCAAATATGGATAAGAACCATATTATCCACTTAGAGAAAATGGATAACGGGTGGATAAATAATGGGTTTAACTTATATATTTCTAAAGTCTCAAATTGGGGGCTGAGGCGGATCCAGGATTTAAATCTCATGGTTCGACTTTTAAGGTTTTTAGCGTTGAACCCATTATATTTTTTAAGTTATAGGTTCATATCTACTATTTATGCAATTTTAATCAATTTTTACATACAAATTTTTACTCCGCGCCGAAAGTTATGAGTTCAGTTAAACCCGTTCGTAATACGTTACATACGCCCCTGATTGGGGGCTACTCAAGGTTGGGAGACTAGGAATTCTCCCAAGAGAGATTATATTCAAGAAGTCATGGATAATCATATTACCAGTCTGATAACCCGTTTTTTTATCCGTATTTAATATGGACCGGATCGGATAATTTATCCGTTTTCTGAATTAACCGTTTTCGACCCGCTCATATCCGACCCAACCCGCCTAATTGCCACTCCTACATGCACGTGATCATGTACTTATAAAATAAAAAGAAAGAAAGTAAAAACTTGCATGCCTAATAGAATCTCAATTTAAACATAATGAGCAAGAAAATAACCAGACGAAGAAACTTAGTAGTAAAGACAGAGAAACATACCGCGTTTGATCGCTACCAAAAAAGTCGATCTCAGCTTATAATAACCTCTTCAACTTACTCTGGTATTTATACAGAGACGAAATGGACAAAAGCTGGGAGTAATCAGATTAGATTGATTCCTCTGATATGGGCTTCTAAATTCTCAACCGTGAAATTGAGACAAAGGAGAAAAGGCAATTGAAGAAAGTAAGAAAGTGCGCCAGCAAAAAATATGTAATATTCGATGACCACATAAACCAGGAATATTTAAAAACAATCCCTTTTGCGAAATGGAGTTCGAACCGGAGAATTTTATGAAAAGGCAGTCCATTTTTTCGGATTCGATTCGGTCCGAAATCGTTCTGTCACAGGAGTAAACAGCGAGCGACACGTGGCAATCCTTGATTGGAAACTTGGAATTGACGGCTGTAGATGGAGGATGTGACGAGAATGGTGAGGTGGCGGTAATGGTGGTGTCCGTCCATTGACGTAGTGACATTTCATACGAATTGCAGACGAAGCGACGGAGTAAGACGGAAGTGCTACCGTGAAGTGTGAACATTAGAAATACAGCCAAACCTCATTAGTTCCGAATATTTTGGAATGTAAAGGTAGAAATGTCCTTATAGAAAATATATATTATAATATAAAAATTGATTCTGAAAAATAGAACTTTTATAAAGAAAGTATTATTATATAGTAATGAGATTTAATTGTTAATCTATGATCGATTAAACAACCAAAGTCTACATTGATAATTTCACTTCAGTGTTAATTAAACAAATTGAGGTGATAATGATGAAATATTGACGGACTAGAATAAGCTTATAATGTTACCTAACCTTTATACCCTTCAAAAATTAAATTCCCATACAGACCTTAAAATTGTGATAGAACTTTGTAATCTATCATTATTTTTTGTAAAAGTGCTTTTAAAAAAGTTTTTTTTTTTGGTGCGAAACTATTTTCTTTCGTTTTTACAAAAAAATTATATTTCTACTCAAAATACTTTATTTTCCTCTAAATACTTGGTTAAACACCCTAGTTTTTTGGAAAAATACTTTTTGCGAAAAAGAACCTTAATCAGACAAGCTAATAATTAGAGGGAGAGAAAAAACTTATGGAATAAAATGCTAAGAAGATCACTAAGGGGTCGTTTGGTATATAGATAAGAATAATAATTTCGGGATAAAATTTTGGATTAATTTTATCTCATGTTTGTGTAGTAGTGAAAAATAGACTCCCCACGTGGGTTTATTAAATGGCGACGCATGTCAACAAAGTTAACAGAAAAGTAAAGAATGACATATAAAGATGACATGTGAAACACTCTTGGGACCAAGCATACTAGTACTGTGCATATTAATCTCGCAAATAACCATCATAGAATAGCTCTGGATCAGTTACGATAGAATAGCTCATAATTACAAATGAGGAAAGAATCAATTAATCCCGAATTACATGAGATTTACCATCATTATGTCATTAGTAACAAACCAATTATGTAACATCCAATAAATGCAATAAATGGTTGTAAGGATAAGAACAAGGCAATCAATTACGAGATTGACTCAACAGGAGACTCATCAGTTAAAGAATTGACTCATCAGTTACGGAATTAACTCATTCGTTACGGAATTTCAGCATTTACTCACTTGTTACAAGTCTTTCAAAAGTAAATGATGTATTGAGTAAATGCTCGTAATGGACCCATAATTCAAGAAGAATGGTTACTTAAATTTAGCCATAAAAATAGACACATTTTATCAACATTGTGGTAATCTAATTCCTTTTCTCTACAATTCTATATATTGTAATTCATAGCATCTAGCTCCCAAGTTAGTCATAGTTAAGCCTTTCAAGCTCTGTTTGTCTCATCATCCTATCAAGGATTATTCAATAAGAATTATTTCTTCCCTATTTTATTTTTATTATATTATTTGTCATACAATTTATTTCTTACTTTTCTATCATGATGCATTAACGAAAATTTATATCTTTCGGATCGAATCGGTTTGCCCATCATGTAAAATTAATTGCTTTGACCTTGAAAATTATTTTTTGGATTAAACTATTTGGTTCCGTTACCGAAAATCTGATAATTTGTTTTGACTTTTCTTTCCTTGTCAATTATTTCCGTTATTCGTCTGACCGAAAATCTATTTTTAAAATATTAGCGAAGTGAGATTAACTATCTCATATAAAATATCAGATAACTATTCTCATATCCCACCATTGTACCAATGACCCTGAAATTCAAACTCATAATACTACTTCATCAAAGTGTGACTTTGACTACTAAAAAGTGACAAACTAACTAATTAAATGGAGTATCACATTAATCGCACCTTTTTATTTTTTGGTTACCAAAACCTCTGAGGTACTATCGCTCATTCACATGGTACAAGTAGGAGCAGCATAGCATTTCCATATCTCTTGCCAGCGTGGCGCCGGGACAGTTGATCCTAGGGTTTTATCGAGGTTTGATACAAGTTCCCATTTTCGATTAACAAACCGCTCTGTAATGGCCACCTCTGTCATTCCCAGAATTCACAATTTCCCCCAAAATTGACATCAAACATGGAGAACAAAACCGCCCCTTTATCAACTATCGAAGAACCACAACCCAAAAAGCAAAAAATGTCCACCACCACCTCCGACGACGAAGAAGCGGCAACCGCCGCCGTTGCCGGAGATGGTCCAGCACCTGAGAGGAAACCGAGATACAAGCGTCGAAAAATCGCAATATTCTTCGCGTACTGCGGCGTAGGTTATCAGGGTATGCAGAAGAATCCTGGAGCTAAAACAATCGAAGGCGATTTAGAAGAAGCATTATATCAAGCAGGTGGTGTGCCTGACCATGACAAGTGTCAACCCAGAAGGTATGATTGGGCTCGTTCTGCTCGTACTGATAAGGGTGTAAGCGCAGTGGGTCAGGTCGTTTCGGGTCGGTTTTACGTCGACCCGCCTGGTTTTATTGATCGGCTTAACTCGATCCTCTCTCCTCAAATCCGGATCTTTGGGTTTAAACGGGTAACAAATGCGTTTAATGCTAAGAAGTTCTGTGACCGGCGTAGGTATGTGTACTTTGTTCCTGTTTTTGCTCTTGACCCATCCTCACATCGTGATAGAGAGACTGTATTAGCTAGTGTAGGATCTGGGAATGAGCTTGTTAAGTGTTTGGAGTGTTCAGAAAGGGGTCGTAAAGTATTTGGAGTAATGGGTAAACGCGTTTTCGATCCGATAACTAAGTCAGTAATTGTTGTTGCTGAACCAGGCAATATGCCGAACAATGGAGATGCACAACTAACTTTGCAAAATACAGAGAGTAATGTTAATGTTAATGCAAATGATGTGATCACTGAGTCAGATATGGTAATTGAAAATGGAGCCTCTGTAAGTGAGAAGGTTGAAGAAACAAAGGAGGAAGTTGAGAAAGGCGATGAAAATGCTAAAAAAGTAGAAGAACAAGTAGAAGAGTCAGTGTTTTGCTATGGGGAGAAAGAAAAAGAAAAATTTAATAGAATTTTGAAGTACTACGAGGGAACTCACAATTTTCACAATTTCACAACAAGAACAAAAGCTGATGATCCTGCTGCCAAGCGATATATCATTTCGTTTACCGCAAACACTATAGTTAATGTCGAAGGGATTGAATTTGTGAAGTGTGAGGTTGTAGGTCAGAGCTTTATGCTTCATCAGATCCGTAAAATGATTGGTCTTGCTGTAGCGATCATGAGAAATTGTGCTCCTGAATCGTTAATTCAAACTGCCTTCCGAAGGTACGTCTTACTCTTTGTTAGTTATTCTGTTTTAAGTGTAAGTAGGTAAGCATGTTTTAATGATACATTTTGATCAAAACAGGGATGTCAACATTAATGTTCCCATGGCGCCTGAGGTTGGACTGTATTTGGATGAATGCTTTTTCACCTCATATAACAGTAAGTGGAAGGACACTCATGAAGAAGTGTCTCTGAAAGCTTATTCAGAGGCAGCGGAAGAATTTAAAATGAAGTATATCTATAGTCATATTGCATCAACGGAGCACAAGGATGGAACAATGGCTCTATGGCTGCATTCCCTTAACTATCGTAATTACCCTGATTTGCGTGCTGTGGATAATGGTAATTCTGCTGGTGCTGGCGATGGTTCAAAAGCTGTTGAAGCTGTTGTTGAGGCTGGTGTAGGTGCTGTCAAGAATGGTGAGAGCACCGAGAATGTAAATTCTGCTGGTGCTGTTGATGATTCAAAAACCGTTGAAGCTGTTGTTGAGGCTGGTTTAGGTGCTGTCAAGAATGGTGAGAGCACCGATAATGTCAATTCCGCTGGTGCTGGTGATGGTTCAAAAGTTGTTGAAACTGTTGTTGAGGCTGGTTTAGGTGCTGTGAGCAATGATGAGAGCACTGATATTGTTAATTCTGCTGGTGCTGGTGCTGGTGCTGGCTCAGAAGATGAAACTGTTGTTGAAGTTGGTTCAAGTGCTGTCAACAATGGCGAGAGCGCTGTTGCCAAAGATACTGAGGCAGGGCGTGATGCTGATTTAATCAATTCATAGGCTATGCTATTTAGAACAACTCTCGGCATCTCTTTGCATGAATATCTTGTAAACTTTTCCCTCTGTGTTCTACAGTATCATTTATGGTGTTCTATTCTTTGAAGGGAACTCCATTGAGCAAAGACAGAAAGTTCTCGATCCTACTTCTAGGACATGTCAAATTAAGTCTTGAAACTTTGTTAATTTAGTTGATGTGCTTCAAATGTGATGTTGAAGTGAATCAGATGCTTTAGTTTTTGTTGAAGTGAACAAACTGTAATATGATAAATCACATGTTTTTATTTGACATTGACAAGGCAAGCACCTTTGAAGTAGCTATTAGCAGTGGTGGTCCAAAGTCCAAACTATCTACATGTTTAATTCTTACAGTCTAATAGTTTATAGTTATGTATGTTTTCCTCTGTGCTCTAGCGTTAATGGAGGCTTTGAAGTTTGATCTACTCTCTCTGCTGTCAGCTAGATTTTACTGGTCAGGGAAATGTAATGTAGCCGTAAAAGTGCAGATTCCTAACTAAATAACCAATTTGCTCAGACATCACTGGTGATAGGTGCAAAGATTCTTTGGCTGCCAACTCGAAGTGACTCTGAATGCGAACTCTAGTACTGTCACACAACAAAAACGTTTAGATTCTTTGGCTGCCAACTCGAAGCTACCGAGTTTTGAATAGGACTAGTCTTAGGTACGCGCAAACTTTCAATGAGTACAAAATGTTAAAAATTACACGAATACTATTAAATAATACTTTTTAGCTACTAAATATAAATTATAATATAGCATAAGTTCCTGAAATAATGTATGTCAATTCTATTTAGTTAACTCGATAAAAGAAAAAATTCCGCCATATTTAAATCATCAAACGCCATATTTATAACTTCTCCATATATGCCGAATAAACCGCTAGAGAGAAGTACAAGGTGTTGATGTATTCTATGTTATTCACAATAATATTTCAACTTTTATATAACCTTTACGCTTCTCTAAGAAAATAATTTGAAAAGGCAAGCTCAAATATTGCAAGTCTATAAGAGAAATTATTGAGTTTGAGGACAATTCAAGCTTATCAAACCCATAATGGTTATGAAAGAGTCCTAATTGAAGTAGGGTTCGATTAAAAGCTTGATTAATATTCATTTTTCTTGTAAGGTTTTACTTTTGCATGAAGATGGAGAGTAGTGGCAGAAAGCTGAGAGCCAGAAAATTCAATTTCTTGTGATTTTTGGATTTGCCTCCAACTTACTGCAATTGTGCGTTTATCTGTTATCTTAAATTAATTAGTAGAATATACTTGAGGTAAATAAATTAATTTATAGAAGATTGTAACAATAATCTCTTCTTTATCTACGGCAAAAGTAGGTACTAGAACTTGTATTACGTTAAGTGTCTTATCATAAGAATTTTTGAAATATGATGTTTAATTAATGAGTATGGTTATGCTGAAAAATTGGAGAAATTATACCTAATAATATCTATTAGAATGAGTTTATATTTTCACACATAATATTATATGATTGAAGAGTAAAAAGGTCGTGTGACTTTAAATTGGCATTTTGAGATATTAATTTTTTTTTACTTTGGTTCATCCCACTTTTTTGGGGGTAAATGCATTGAGAAAGAAGTTTGAAAATTTACCTTAAAGTACAAAATTTTTCAAATAATATAATTGTGTGTTTTTCTTTAAAATCGATATGTAGATAACAAACTATTTGATTCTACATATATATAATATTTTTATGTAATAAATTCTTTATTTTTTCTTCTTTGTGGTCATGATTAATATGTTAGTTTTTTTTGTCTAAATATATTCATATTTATTATTATCAGTGTTGGTGACTTGCCTCAGTAAAGCTTTCATTGCCTTCAACTTACTCGTTATATGGTGTGAAAATATAAATAAATGCCATATCTATTTTTCGTTTCTTAGTTTTTCTTTATGTCCCCTTTGACAACTCTTGAAACCAATAGTCAAATAAAAATTAATTTTTTTTATTGATATTTCTAGCTTTTCTCTGTTTGCTTTCAAATAAATGATTATCAATTTCCTGCTACAAACAGATGATTAATATCTTTTTTTAGCAATAATTACTATTCCGAAAATTAATGATAGACACTAAATTTTAAAAATAGAAAAACTATATAATTCAATAACCAAGCTTTTAAATAAATATTTGCTGTTTGAAATTTTAATTAAAATATAAAGGACAAAGAATACGAAAATTGTTGTGGAGTTTCCTCGTAGGAAAAAAAACTTTCCTTATACTTTTAATAGTTAGTATATAGATTATTTTATGGCTTAGTTGATGAGTTGGGACTATTTTATTTTTTCTTCTCTTTGTAACGAACTTTAAAGTTCTTATAATTTTAAATATTAAAATTTCTTACTTAGTTCAAATAAGGAATGATTTAAAAAAAATTATAAGGAAAATAATTAAATAACTATTCCTGATTAGTAGGAAATTAATTAAATGCTATTCTTAAATATTAGGAAAATTAATTGAATGATTATTTTGTCCAATGTGAACTCTATTTTAAAAAGGTAAAAAAGACGAACGACATTTTAGACATCGAAATTTTAAGGGATCAAGACAAATCCTAAGTTAAAGATACTACAGGACTCTTGAAATCTTAGGAGTCTATTAGGGTTTCTTGGAGGTTACTTTGCCCTAAACCCTAACTCGCACCTATATAAAGGGATACATATTCCCTTGATTAAGCATCTAAAAAATGGAGATCATCTCGAAAATTCCATAAACTTACGGGATATTCACAAATAGATCAAGAAGTGACCGGATAATTTTTTATAATCAAATAATTCAAGAATATCCACGACATGCTTCATGGATATCAAATAAACTCATGAAAGCCCGCATCATCCTACGTTCGAGAAATATGCTGCTCCAGCTCTCGAATCACGGAGATAATCAGGAGAGAAGAATCAAGGGAACAAATAGAATTGTACCCGCATCATTTTACCAATAAAATTATGTTTTTTCATATTTATATTGTGGTTGCAATTTATTTTTATATCACATATAATTTGTTGCAAACAAATTGGCACGCCCAGTGGGACAATCTCTACCTCTCATCTCAACTTTTCAATCACCAAAATTCAAGAACATCGAAATGGCTTCAAAGAAAATCAACTCCAGTTCAACTTCCACCAAGACTGCTAATTTCAGGTTCTATGCTGATGTGGAAAACATACTCGAAGTTACCTTTGGAAGGTTTGGACCAGTTACAAGGAGCAAAGCAAGCTCGTTAGGACAACAAGCACCCCAAGTGTCGTCCGCATCTACCCCTATTTTGGGATCTTCATCCTCAAAAAGAGCAAGATCTTCCACAAACGCACCCGAAGGAGGAAGCGATGTTGCTGAAAAGATCAAGAAAACTCTTGCTCTGCTTGACCTCTCCGGATCCAAGCACTCTGCTGTGAAGGAATATGATGATGCTTCAAGTGATGGATCTTCCCCACTTACACCACATAGTATGAGCCAATCAAGGATCAATCTGTGTGACAATCCATGTTACTCTCCATCGTCCACAACGATCATGCAAGCCATGGTGAAAAATACTTCATCTGTGGAGGAGCAGTTGGAAAATTTGCTTGCTGGCTTGACCAAATGCATGCAAAATCAAGATGCTAGAATTGACAAGCTAACAGACAGGGTGAGAATCTTGATGGAAGAAGAATCCACCCATGTGTATTGGTAAAAAAGAGTCTCACACGTAAGCTGACTCTTGACTACCCAGCCAGCTACGTGGATCAAGGAAAACGCGACAGCTAGATATGATTCTATAAAGAGGCACGGTTCAATAAACCTTTGAGTTCATCAGCTACGGGAAACTCAACCTAATAAAGACGAGGAAGAGACACGGTCAAAGTGAAACCGGACAGAGCTACGGGTAGATTCGAGAATCCTCAATTAATGACCTATACGTTATGTAACTTTCACACAACAGTTACAGTTACCCTTTGTAACGCCTCATTAATGTAATAATTAGTCATTAATGAACGATCATTGCAAGAATCAAACGTTATATTAAGAAATCCCCTATATAATGGAAGGGAATCTAACTTGTAACGGGCATCTGAACTTTGAATACAATCTACTTTGCTTTTCTATATTCTACAATATTGTCTATTATTCGTTTCTCTTTATTTTGTATTATTTCCTTGATTATCAGTAAACCGTGTTCATCCTAAAAATATCTTTGGTCAAAAAATCTAATTCTTTGGTTAAACAAATTGGTTCCGTTACCGGGAAACTGATAATCTTAGTTTGCTTTCCAATCGATATCCTTTAAACTATGTCGAACTCCAATGACAACAACAACAACAACCAGCAGAGGAGTGGAACCCCAGTTCCATCACCTCAAGGAACCCCTCGTGTTTCAAGGGAACCGTCCCCAGAAAGATCTGACAACAACCGCAATAATAATGAGCAAACGGTAGAACAAGATCGAATAAGATAAATGATTGCAGAATACGTGGGACAAGCTTTGCAAGAATTTTAAGGGGACTCCCAGTAGCACCACCTGCATCACTGACACCACCTCCAAACAACACGGTCAGCGGGGAAAATCCCCAGTCTGGATTGATAAACTCAGCAAGGGGAGATACCCCTAACGAATCTCTCGAAGCGAGACCAGGTATGACTAATAACTCTGAATTACAGAATTTACTGCTAACCATGCAGAAACAAATGAAGGAGCAGAACGATCGCATCGAGCAGATTCCTGGAGTACCGCCTATTATCAAAGGAATTGATGTTGATAGGTATTCTCAACAACCTTGGAAGCCAAGTGCAACACCCTTGCCTATACCCAAGAAGTTTAAAATGCCCGACGTTCCCAAATATGATGGAACAACTAACCCACGCGACCATGTAACAGCTTTTACTACTGGAGTAAAAGGCAATGACTTAACAAAACAGGAGATTGAATCAGTCCTTGTCAAAAATTTTGGAGAAACACTCACCAAAGGAGCTCTAACATGGTATTCTCTACTCCCTGAAAATTCTATTGACTCTTTTGCTGAGCTTGCAGATTCATTTATAAAAGCACACTTTGGTGCGCAAAAAGTTGAGAAAAGAATGGAAGACATATTCAAAATAAAACAAGGAGACACGGAACTACTCCGTGAGTTTGTAGTCATGTTTTAACGAGAAAGAATGCAATTACCCAGGGTGCCTGATAATTGGGCAGCCATGGCATTTGCAAGCAATCTAAACGTTAAAAGCTCAGAAGCCACGAGACGACTCAAGGAAAGTCTAAGAGAATTCCCAACTACAACATGGAACGATGTATATAACATGTATAGTACTAAACTCAAAATAGAAGAAGATATCATTGCTCGTTCAAGAGATGAAGATCTTTCCAGATCCAGACGTCCTGAATCAGAGAGAAGATCAAGTAAAAACAGGTACGATCCTTACTTAGGACCCTCGGGACGTGAAACTCGTCCCAGGTTCGAAAACACTAGGTCAGACTATAGACCACCAGGAAGAGATGTAGGCTCATCCTCATCTTGATCCAGAAAAGATCGAGATGAACGACCTAGAGGTTATGCCCGAATTGGGGATCATACCTTTAATGTAAGTACTACTGAGCTTGTCTCAATATTGAGGAATATGGGAGACAAGGTTAAGTGGCCCAAAGAGATGCGATCGAATCCAAATAAAAGGAACCCAGATCACTGGTGTGAATTCCATAACGATCATGGGCACAGGATTGCGGATTGCAGATTTTTACAAGGTGAAATAGAACACTTATTGAAACAGGGCTATTTAACAGAATTGTTTAGTGATAAAGGTAAACAAGCATATATGAAGAACATGCAGGAGCCCCCAAAGCCTCCTTCCCCAAAGCGAACCGTCAATGTGATACATAGAGGAGAGAAAGTAAACAGAATAGTTTGCCAATTAGATTCAAAGGTCACAATTAACCACGAAAAGCGGGTTCGAGAAGATCCAACTGAAGATGAAATAACCTTCGACGATGCAGATTTTGGTGGACTAATGCTTCCCCATAATGATGCCCTGGTAATATCATTACTCTTTCATGACACTAACGTTAAAAGAGTGTTGATTGATCTAGGTAGTTCAGTCAATATCATCTTGTTAATAGTCGTGGAAGAAATGCTAATGGAAAATCAGGTGATCCCAAAGGCACGAGCCATATCAGGGTTTGATAACTCTACGGTGATAACCAAAGGAGAGATTGAACTTAGCACTTACACTGAGGGAGTAGTTAAAAGCACTAAATTCCAAGTCATTGATACTGACATGGCTTATAATGTGATTATGAGAAGGCCTTGGATCCATGACATGAAAGCAATACCATATACCTTACACCAGGTAATCAAATTTCCCTCAGAATGGGGAATCAGACAAATTAGAGGTGATCAACTGACCTCTGGAAATATAAATTCCGTGGCACTTTATAACAAAAGGGGACGGAAGAACCAGAAGATAGAGAAATCTTTCAAATGGATATCTCTGGCCAATCAGGTATGGAAAAAGATACTAACCAAATAGGTACGAAATAAGTAAATATTCAAACAAGTACGGAAAGAGACACCTGTGAAAAGGAGGATTCAGTCACCATGGAAGATGCGCCGGACCATATAGATGTGGATTCTAGACCGGACGTCATTCATGAACTGGAAGAAGACGAACATGTCAAAACAACTACGGAAGAGCTCGAAGTTGTTCCATTGTTTGAACAAAAACCTGAACGGAAGGTGTATGTAGGCACGAGGCTGAGTCCCGATCGAAAAGGTACGTTAATTGACTATTTAAAGGCTAATGCAGACTGTTTTGCATGGTCCCATTCAGATATGAAAGGTATCCCATCAGAAGTGATGACTCACAAAGTGAATGAAGATCCATCTTTTGTACCTGTTAAATAGAAAAAAAAGAAAGCAAGGACCATTCAAGAACCAAGTGATTGACGAAGAAGTTCAAAAACTTTTGAAAATTGGTTCGATACGGGAGGTAAAGTACCCTACCTGGTTAGCTAACACTGTGGTGGTACCTAAAAAGAATGGCAAATGGAGGGTATGTGTAGATTATACTGATTTAAATAAAGCATGCCCCAAAGATTCATTCCTATTACCACATATAGATCAAATGATTGATGCCACTGCAGGTCATGAATTATTAAGCTTTCTAGATGCATATTCTGGTTATAATCAGATTGAAATGGATCCCTCAGATGAGGAAAAAACCTCCTTCATTACGAACAAGGGGACTTACTGTTATAAAGTTATGCCTTTTGGCTTAAAAATGCTGGAGCCACCTATCAAAGGTTAGTGACTAAAATGTTCCAAGAACATCTAGGAAAAATGATGGAAGTTTATATTGATGATATGTTGGTAAAATAAACACAAGAGGGAGACCATTTCCATCATCTCTCTACTACTTTTGATATTTTACGCAGGTATAATATGAAGCTAAATCTAGAAAAATGCGCTTTTGGAGTGCAATCAGGTAAATTTTTGGGTTTCCTTGTATCGAACAGAGGAATAGAGGTAAATCCCGCTCAAATTAAAGCTATAGAAGAAATACCTGATATTTTGACAAATAAAAAAGAAGTTCAAAGACTAACAGGGAGAATAGCAGCTTTGGGAAGATTTATTTCTAAGTCTTCCGAAAAAAGTTTTAAATTCTTTTCAGTTCTTAAAAAGCAGAATCGGTTCGAATGGACTGAAGAAAGTCAACAAGCCCTCAAAAATCTGAAGATTTATCTATAAAAAGCACCGCTGCTTTCGAAGCCAAAAGAAGGTGAAAGATTGTATATCTACCTAGCTGTCTCAGAAATTGTTGTAAGTGCAGTACTGGTAAGAGAACAAAAAGGTAAGAAATCACCCATTTATTATGTAAGTAAAACCTTACTAGATGCTGAAACTAGATATCCACATCTAGAGAAGTTAGCCTTGGCTTTAATAATGGCATCAAGAAAATTACGTCCTTATTTTCAATGTCATCCAATCACTGTCGTGACTTCATATCCTTTAAGAAATATTTTACATAAGCAATAATTGCCAGGAAGGTTAGCCAAATGGGCCATAGAATTAAGTGAGCATGAAATAATATATCAGCCTAGAACAACAATTAAGTCTCAAATATTAGTTGATTTTGTTG
>ML251794.1:28742-85992 GCA_005239495.1 Nicotiana undulata
ATTTAAAATTTTACTAACTTTTTTAGATGATAGGCATAAAGCTAACCCATCACCAGATGATGATATTAGACCTGCAAAGACGCGAGGAAATAACACAATTCCTGGTCTAGGGTTACACTTTCTGATGGACGTTTTAAAGGGTTAAGCAGTCATCATCTAAAAAGCTATATACCTTCGAGTCCCGCACGTTTTTCCTTTTCAGGGAAAAGACCGCAAAGAAGGAATAATCAAGTGCTCGAGATTTTATTCTTCAAAGCTCAAACGCTTGGGGGACTATACAATATGGAAAGCTAAGACGGAGCAAAGAAGACTGTTGAAAGTCAAAGCTCAAGCCTGAAGATTCATCTACCTAGCAAGTCAAGTGATACGAGCAAAATTGAAAGAACTGAATACTCCAGCACAAGACTCCAATATAAAGCCTAAAATTCAAAAACCTTCGAACAATGTTCAGGTTGAAGGAAAAAGTAATAGCTACGAGAAAAAAAATGCACATCTTTGTACTTATTCAAAACTGTTGTAAACAGTTAAGGGTAAAAGATCATCATCATTGTACTCAGTCAAAAAATTGTTGCGATTAAAAAAAGTTACGAAATCTTTGTACTCATATAGAAAATTGTTATCAAATAAAATAATTACGGATGAAAGATCAAAATCCTTGTATATGTTCAGAAAACTATTATCAAATAAAACAGTTATGAATGAAAAAGCATTTCTCTCGTACTTATTAAAAAACTGTTGTCAACAAAAACAGTTACGAACAAAAGCCGCTAATCATTATGAAAACTGTTGCTAATGAAAAACAATTGTTTCCTTGTATTAATTCGAAAAAACTGTTACCTATGAAAAACAGTTATGAAATACAAGTGTATATCAAATCTGTTAAAAGAAAACAGTTGCAACATGAGTTTTAGACGATAATCAAAACACATGTAAAATGTCGTGGAAGTTCAAACAAAAAACTTCCCTCAAGAAACATTCTTAAACATATGAGAAGTTCCTATCACTCTATTGCAGTACTATGAAGTTGAGAAGTCTTCTTCATTAAATTTCAATAAAAAAGGGCCCTCTTTTATAAGGAAAGCCTATTATAAACAAGGCTTACAAACACCGTGCCTACTATGAAAAGGCTCGAGTGATTTTAGCATCTTTATGCGAAAGTTTAAAGGTACAACTAAAAATCTCAAAAATCAAAACATGCAAAAGACTTGAGAGTAAAACAAAAGCTCAAAACAGAAAAGTCATAATTTGCATATATATATATATATCAAAAAGAGCGGCTAAGTAAGAACTAAGTACTAACTAGTACTTAGCCGCATATATAATATTTACATTTGAAGGTTCCCTTAAGTTGTCAGTTGGGGACTTTAGCAAGATCCAAATTTACCCCCGATGGATCTGGGGGTAACCACCAATCCAATAAAAGAAAAAAAGAAGAGAGAACCAAAGCTTTAATCTTCTTGAGGAGGAAGATTGACTTCTTCATCGGCAGAAAGAACGGGAGCAACTTGGGATGGAGAGGCATGAGCGACAGAAGTCTCACCATCAGGCGAAGAGAGGTTAAGACCTTGTTGAGCCTTCTCCATGGCTTCCTTGGTTTTAGCTATTTCAGCACTAAGGTCGAAACCCTCTTGACTCATTTCCGTTAATGTGTCAAGGTGAGAATTCATATATGCCCAACTCACATCAACAGCAGCCGCTTCTTCGAGATCGTCGTAATCTTTTGCCCATATTTGAAGCTCGGCCTTTAACCCATCCTTCTCCGCTTCAGCAGCCTCATGGGCAACCTTCAAAGGCACAATCGAATCCTCCAAAGTTTGGACTCTATCTAATGCATTACGCAGTTCTTCTTGAGTCCGAGAGCGTGATTGTACGAGCTCGCCAGAATATTCCTCCTTCTACCCTAGCAAATCCTTCAAGTACCTAATCTCCTCCGAAGCTCGAGACAGTTGTTCAACAAATGAAGATTCCAAAAGACTCTTATCCTTATCAGCCTGAGTTGAAGAAGCCCTCTCCACTGCCAGTTCCGCTGCCATAATCCTCATCTGTCTCTTCAAGGTACTCCTTTCCTCCTCTAAGGCATCCATATCAATTCTTAAACTGTCATATTGTGCCTTCAAGTTGTCGAAATCAGCCCGCAACTCTTTTGTCTCCTGATCCGAATTTGAGACCCTCTTCATAAGCTCCATACCAATAAGATTAATCTACAAAAAACAAACCAGTTAGATATGATAAAATTATTTAGATATGGTAAAATGGAAATGGAATAAATTGCACCATACCTTCAAGGAGGTATGCACAACTTCATTGGCCCATGTAAGAGCTGTGTGGCTGGCTAGCTTGGTTTTCTCCGTGGGACCTATCAAAGGTTTGAGCCACACTTCGGGCTCGCCCGTTTTCTTGAAAAGACTTCCCTCAGCTGGAACTTCTATTATTACCCTCCGCATCTCCCTGCTGGAAGACCCTACTTCCCTAACGGAAGGCACGGAAGCAGGCATAGATGAAACAACAACAGGCACAGAGGGTTGAGGAATTGGAGAAGCCACGAGCAAAACAACAGGCACGGAGGATTGAAGAGTTGAGGAAACCACGGGAAAAGAAACTACATAGGCAGTAATAGCCAGTGGAGCGGAAGAGGCACGAGGGGCAGATAAGACAACTTCACTTAAAGAAGCAGGAAAAATAGCGGCTAAAGGGACATCATCAGAGGCAAGGTCAAAACCTTCATGAAACAAGTACTCTACAGAATCATGAACAGGGGACTGTGAAACATCTTCAGAGGTTGAGGGTCTAACTGCAGACACGGAAGGCAAAGTCATGGGTGTAGACTCGTCGTCCAAAACCACCCGCCTTCTTCGGGACATGTTCACCAAAACACCATCCATTTCTTCTTCTTTTTCTTCTGCGGAACGAGATTCACCAACCTTCCTCTTCGAGGAAGACGAACCAACAAATCTCTTAGGCCTGGGCCAAAGACATCTTCGGAACAGACGTAGCAGACACCCCACGAGCAAAAAATCCTATCAGAAAGAGAAGGATTAATCAAGAAGAAAAAAGGCTCGAGTAAGAAAAGAAGTAAAAACAAAAGCTTCACTTACCGTGGGTCTTCACTTGCCAACCATACTTCCCAGCGAAGTACTTCCAAGATCTTTGTTCCGAAGGAGCAACATACAACAATTTCTCTACCCAATCACGGATACCAGAGACATTATCAACAATACCCATGATTGCTAAAAGAAGAAGAAACATATACAGTGTTAATAAAACATTTCAAATCAAAAAGAAGAAAAGTAAATAAATGTAAGCTAAAATGTACTCACGTGCACGATTCCACTTCTTAGGGAAGGGAAGATTTCCTTCACCCACTAAACCAGTGGTGGGTACAGCGGCGTACCAGAGGTACCAACCTCTGTCCTTATCATCTCCAGGGGTTACCAACACTCTTTTACTCCGAGCAGCCAGAGTAAAAACCCCTTGACGAAATAGGACAGGAGAGTAGAGATGAATGAGATGGCTAAAAGTAAAAGAAACTGAGGCTAAAGAAGCTAAACTCCTAAGACATGCGACAACTCGCCACACAAGCAGACCAACTTGTCCTAAGCAAATATTGAAGAAACGGCAAAACTCGATTATGACCGGATCAATGGGAGGTCTAAACCCTAAAGTGAAAGGGTACGTATAAACAAAAGAATATCCCGTCTTGTAAGACGTAATTCTTTGAATACTATTCGGAATGTAGACAGGGAAATCAGACCTCCAAAAACATTCCCTACGAACTAGGGAAGTATGACCTTCAATAATAATGGTTGGGTATCTCTCGACACTATCAAGAGAAGAAGACTGATCCACCAGAACTTGATTGTCCCTAGTAAAGACAAATTCAACGGGAATAATCTCATCAACTCTGGGTTCACGAAGGTTTTCATCTCTACCTCTAGATAAAGAACGGGAATCCCTAGCCCTAGGAGAAACTAGAGACCTGGCAGAAAGAGGGAAGACTATTTGAGAGGAAGAAGAACCTCTGGAAGGAGTGGATCCTAGACTCCTCAGTCTACCACCCCTCCGACTCCTAATTGGAGCAGAAGAAGGTGTTAAGTTCTCTACATCTATTACTCTTTTGGGTTGATTTGAAGAAGACATGTTTACAAAAGCAATGAAAAATTCTTTACAAGTAAAAAAGACAAGTTAGAAAGTGTTTCGTGAAAGTAAAGAAAAGAAGAAGGGTATTTATACTTAAGGGCAACTGTCAAACATGGAAAAAATAATGATGAAAATTCATAATGGAAGATGTCACTTCGGGACTAACGCAGCCGCAAAAAGCCCTAAAAGACGCCGAATAATTGCAGAACCAATCCGAGAAGGACACGTGGTATGGGCATTAAATGGAAGTGACAAACGACGCCTATGTTCATGGAAGGATACAACGCTTCGAGACAAAGAGACGACAAATATTCCCTCCATAAATATGTATCCACTTACCAAATATTAATCGATAAATATATGGTAAGTGGGGGACTATCTGTATTGGTAAAAAAAAGTCTCGCACGTAAGTTGACTCTTGACTACCCAGCCAGATACGTGGATCAAGGAAAATGCGACAGCTAGATATGATTCTATAAAGAGGCACAGTTCAATAAACCTTTGAGTTCATCTGCTACGGGAAACTCAGCCTAATCAAGACGAGGAAGAGACACGGTCAAAGTGAAACCGGACAGAGCTACGGGTAGATTCGAGAATCCTCAATTAATGACCTATATGTTATGTAAGTTTCACACAACAGTTACAGTTACCCTTTGTAACGCCTCATTAATGTAATAATTAGTCATTAATAAGCGATCATTGCAAGAATCAAACGTTATATTAAGAAAACCCCTATATAAAGGAAGGGAATGTAACTTGTAACGGGCATCTGAACTTCAAATACAATCTACTTTGCTTTTCTATATTCTACAATATTGTCTACTATTCGTTTCTCTTTATTTAGTATTATTTCCTTGATTATTAGTAACCCGTGTTCATCCTAAAAATAGCTTTGGTCAAAGAATCTAATTCTTTGGTTAAACACCATGCACTTGGGAAACTCCCAGAAGTTCAAGAGATTGATCCTCCCCAAAGACAAGTTGCATCCGATAAGGCTATCCCTATCTCGTCTGAAGGGATGATTCCAATCGATCAACTAAAGGAGTTCATCGAAGGAACTATTAAAATCAAGTACGAAGTCTCTTCCAAGTCCTTCTTTACCTACGCAAAGCCGTACACTTCAAGGATCGATATGATGAAGATGGTTGCTGGCTATCAACCTCCAAAATTTCAACAGTTTGATGGCAAAGGCAATCCAAAGCAACATGTGGCGCACTTCGTTGAGACATGCAACAATGCTGGGATTTATGGAGATTACCTCATCAAACTGTTTGTCCTCTCATTAAAAGAAAATGCTTTTTATTGGTACACGGACCTCGAGGCTGGATCTGTTGATAGCTAGGATCAACTAGAGCAAGAATTCCTCAATCTCTTTTATAGCACGAGACGTACTGTGAGTATGATAGAACTCACAAATACTCGTCAATGGAAGAGTGAACCAGTTATCGACTTTATCAATCGTTGGAGGAATGCAAGCCTCAACTGTAAAGACATGCTTAGTGAAGCTTCTAGCATAGAGATGTGCATCCAAGGTATGCATTGGGTATTGCGCTACATCTTGCAAGGTATCAAGCCTAGCACATTTTAAGAACTTGCAACTCGTGCCGATGACATGGAGTTGATCATGGCCTCCGCTGGAAATGAAAGGCTGCCCATCTATGAACCTCGTAAAGGGAACGACAATCAAGAAGTCAAAAAATGGAGCAAGTGTGTACCAAGATCTGAAAATAAAGAAGCTATGAATGTCAACACATCAGTCGTGAAGTTCACGACGAGGGTGAGCAAGAAGTAGAGTATGAAATCCACTTCGTTTCAAGATAAGCCAATTGGAAAGTTGACTCTACAAGAAATGCAGGAAAAAGAGTACCCATTTCTGGATTCTGATGTGCCAGCTATTTTTGAAGAACTCCTCGAGTTAAATCTCATTGAGCTTTCGGAGATGAAGCGACCAAATAAAGCTGGGAAAATTGATGACCCAAATTACTGCAAATATCATCGACTTGTGAGCCACCCTCTGGAGAAGTGCTTTGTCTTCAAGGACAAAGTTATGGCCTTAGCTCGTGAAAAGAAGATCGTGCTTGAAGATGAGAAAGCAAGTACAAACCAAGGCTCTATCACATTTGGTTCATTTAGTCCAGATGAATTATGTAGTTTTAAAGAAAATAAAGATGAAGAATTACTGGAGAACTACAAAGTTGAAGATGGTCAACTTGAGGATGATGAAGCTTGGACGTTGGTGACTCGCCGTAGGCACCACAAAAGGAGCCCACGAAAAGGATCAATGGAACAACCAACAAGGAACATTATACTGAAAAGACCAAGGAGATGGAATCCAGTTAAGCATGTAAAGAAAGAGAAAATGGAGGCGCACAACCCTCAAAAGCCACGACATCCAATGACCTTGGGAGAGTTCGTACCAAGTTGGTTCTGCACGAAGATTTTCCATGGGGGTATTGATGCCTCTTGTTGCCATACTGACGAATGGAAAGAAAAGAGTGATGACCTACCATTGGCACCATATTCGAAAAAGCTCATCGAGTCCACTCCTCAAGAAGTTAATGCTTGTGAGTAAAAAGTCACGTTCACAAATGACGATCTTTTGCTAGGTGACACTCCTCATAACCGCCCATTGTACCTGGTTGGTTATATGCGTGATGAAAGGGTAAATCGAATTTTCGTTGATGGACGATCCTCAGTGAACATTTTTCCAATTCACACTGTGAAAGAACTTGGTATTCCCATGAACAAACTCTCTGAAAGTCGTGTGATGATCCAAGGATTCAACCAATGGGGGCAAAGAGCCATGGGCGCGATCAGGCTGGGAATCACCATTGAAGATATGCAATCAAGTGCATGGCTGCATGTGATCAATGCGAGGACTTCATACAATGTCTTTCTTGGAAGGCCTTGGATACATGAGAACAAAGTAGTTCCGTCTACCTTCCATCAATGTTTAAAATACTACTGTGATGACCCAAAAGGTCATCCCGTGTAATTTTAGCTAAATATGTATTCCGAGGCCATGAAAGCCTCCTTTTATCTCACCTTGATGTGTGTGCGTAGCCCGGGCATGTAGCCGGGAAGTCGTTAAGTGGAAAATTGAATAAATGTTGAATTTATGATAATTATTTGAATAAAGTTGATTTTAGTCAACATTGTTGGTAAACGGACCCGGGCCTGTGATTTGACGGTCTCGGAGGGTCCATAGGAAAATATGGGACTTGGGCGTATGCCCGGAATCGAATTCCGAGGTCCCAAGCCCGAGAAATGAATTTTTAAAGAAAATTATTTTCTGAAAAATATAAAGGCTTTTAAAAATGAAATTTGATGTGAAACTTGTGTTATCGGGACCGTATTATGGTTCCGGAGCCTGGAACAGGTTCAATATGGTTATTATGTATTTTCTGTGAAATTTGGTAAGAAACGGACTTAGTTTGACGTGATTCGGACTAAAAAGGGAAAATTTGAAAGTTATGAAGTTTTGAGAAAATTCTATAGATTTGGAGGCTTAATTCAGTGTTTATGATGTTATTTTGGTGTTTTGATTACTCGAATAAGTCCGTAGGATATTTTTTTAAGGTTGTGTGTATATTTGATTTTGAGCCCCGAGGGCTCGGGTGAGTTTCGGATAGGTGTCAGAGTGCAAAAGTGGTGAAAAACCTGGTGTTTAATGCATTTTCTGATGTCCAGGTATTTTACCCTATGCGAACGCACTCAAGGAGTGCGAATGCACAAGGTTATAGAGGGCTGGGGGTCTGGGTAGGAAATACTCTGTGCGAACGCACCACATAGGATGCGTACGCAGAGGGTCTTTGGGGGGTTACTGTGCGAACGCGGGTCATAGGGTGCGAACGCATAGTGTTAGCGTGGGCCTGGGGGTTGGTTAGAAATTACCATGTCGAACGCAGCGTTTAGCTCGCGAACGCATAGGCAACACCTGATAACCCTGTGTGAACGCGGAGCTTGGATCGCGAACGCACTGCTTTATTTCGCCCAGTCATTTTTAATACCCAAAAACAGAACCATTACGGGATTTACCCCATTTTTCTCAAACTTCATCTTCCCCAACCCTCTTAGGCGTTTTTGGAGCATCTCTCCCACCATAGCTTCATAGGTAAGTAATTCTAACTTCATTTCCTTCGATTTTCATCAACCATTATTAGATTCTAGGCCTAAAGCATGGAATTAAATGGTAGAAATTGGGGTTTTGGGTAGAGTTAGGGCTTTTGCTTTTTGGGGAATTGGACCTCGTTTTGGGGTCGGATTTTAAAATAAATTGTATATTCGGGCTCGTGGGGGAATGGTTGATCGGGTTTTGGTCCGAACCTCGTGTTTGGACCAAGCGGGCCCGGAGTCGAATTTTAGAATTTTGGGAAGAATGTTGGGAAACTTATAATTAGGCTTTGGAATTGAATTGTTGAGTAATTATTGATATTATTGAGTCGATTATGTTTAGATACTATCGTTTCGGAGTCGAGTTCGAGAGGAAAAGCGGTGCTAGAGGCTTGATTTGCATTCTTGGTGCCGAGGTAAGTATTTTGCCTAACCTTAGCTTGAGGGAATAGGTATAGAGTCTTATTTGCTAAGTGATTTCAGGTCCAACGTATAAGTGAGGTGAAGGGTACCTATATGTTGTGGTCGAGCTTGACCGTGAGTCGAACTTGATGATTTACATAGTATTCTTTGATATTCTCTGTGTAATGAATTAACTGTCATTCTGTAAGTGATACATTGAGGTTAATTCATGAAGTATGTTGTTATTGATTATTCGTTCGGTTGAGGATTATTTGTTAATTTATACCTCCGAGTGAGATTGGCTATAATTGAGTCCCTTGCCGGGACGATAGAATCCTTGTTGATTATTTCTGTACATTTGAGGTTTCTTATTATTGTCTTTCCTGTCAATTGTTGCTTTTATATATGTTATGCACGAGGGGATATTCTGTGCCGAGCGATTGTGAGGTTATGCACGAGGGGAAATTCCGTGCCGAGTGATTATTTATTTATTTATGTACGAGGGGACATTCCGTGCCGAGTGATTATTATTTATGTACAAGGGGACATTCCATGCCGAGTGATTATTATTTATGCACGAGGGGACATTCCGTGCCGAGTGATTGTGAGGTTATGCACGAGGGGACATTCCGTGCCGAGTGATTATTATTTATGCACGAGGGGACATTCCGTGCCGAGTGTTTGTAAGGTTATAGCACGAGGGGACATGTCGTGCCGTCTCTGTTTATTTACTTGTTCAGAGCTGTTAATTCCTGCTGTTACTTATACATTTCAACCGTTCCTTGTTCCGTTGTTTCAGTTAGTTGTTTCCCTTTATCCCCAGCATGTCCCCCCCTGTTGTTGTATTTACTTGCTTATTTCCTGTCATTATTTCCTGTTATATTATTGAATTGCACAAGTGTTATTTGCTGTCGTGTCCTAGCCTTGTCATTACTTTGCCGAGGTTAGGCTCGGCACTTACTCAGTACATGGGGTCGGTTGTACTGATGCTACACCTGTACTTCTTTATGTTGCGCAGATTACAACGCCGGACCCAATGGACATTGAGCGAGGGAGTATCCTTCAGTCCACGGCGACACCGAGGTAGTCCTGTAGGCGTCCGCAGGCCTTGGCGTCACCATATATTTCTCTTCTTCTATCTTATCTTGTATTTCTAAACAGCTACACTTCTTTACTTCAGACTCATGTTTTTAGCAATCTTAGACTGTCCGTGAGATTGTGGCACCAGTTCTAGGGGTTTATGTACGGAATTTCGTAATATTTATTATATTAAGTTGATGGATTCTTAGCTTCCGCATCCTTAATTATTTATTCTTGTTTATTGTTGTTCTTTTAAATATCATAAAGAAAGAAAATAGAAAAATCCAACCAAAAATGTTGGCTTGTCTAGTGGGTTCAACGTTAGACGCCATCACGGCCTGAAGGTGGGATTTTGGGTCATGACAAGTTGGTATCAGAGCTGGGGTTGCTTAGGTCTCACAATCCACGGACAAATTTGGTAGAGTCTGAAGGATTGGTACGGAGACATCTGTACTTATCCCCCAGAGGCTGCAAAGTTAGGAATAACTTCACATTTCTTCTCCTCTGTCGTGCGATTTGAATTCTAAATGCTAATTTAGTTTCTATTCCACTCTCTCGCAGATGGCGAGAACGCGTGCTTCCTCATCTACCGATTAGCATCCTGATCCTCCTGTTGCAGCTCCTACGAGGGGCCGAGGACGAGGTCGAGGCCGAGGCAGGGGCAGGGCTCAGCTCAGAGCAGCAGCCCCAGTAGAAGACCCACAGGTAGACTTTGCCGGTGAGGATCCTTCTCATGCGGTTCCAGTTGGACCAGCTCAGGTCCCAGAGGGGTTCATTGCCACCCTGGATCTTCAGGACGCTCTTGTCCGCTTAGTGGGACTTATGAAGAGCGTGGCTCAGGACGGTCTTCTTCCTACTGCACCAACCGTCTCTCAGGCTAGGGGAGGGACCTAGACTCCTGCTACCCGCACACCAGAGCAGCTAGCTCCTCAGTTCCAGACTCCGGCACCTCAGACAGTCGGAGTAGCTCATCCGGGTATTGTGGCACCGGCAGTGGAGGGAGCAACTATGTCAGCAGATGCTCTATGGATATTGGATCGGTTCACCAAGCTATTTCCTACTACTTTTACTGGTGCACCATCAGAGGATCCCCAGGATTACTTGGACAGTTGTTGTGAGGTTCTTCGGAACATGGGCATCGTAGAGTCCAATGGAGTTGATTTTCCCGTATTTCGTCTTTCTGGTACCGCCAAGACTTGGTGGAGAGATTATTGCTTGACCAGACCAGCTGGGTCTGCACCTTTGACTTGGGCTCAGTTCTCCGAGTTGTTCTTGGGGAAGTTTCTTCCAGTTACCCAGAAGGAGGATCTTCGGAGGCAGTTTGAGCATCTCCAGCAGGGATCTATGACTGTTACACAGTATGAGACCAGGTTCATCACTCTGGACCGACATGCTATCATGATACTCCCCACTGATCGTGAGAGGGTGAGGAGGTTTATTGAGGGTCTAGCTCAGCCTATCAGACTTCAGATGGCTAGGGAGACAGGTACTGATATCTCTTTTTAGGATGCGGCCGATGTGGCCAGGCGTATTGAGATGGTCTTATTACAGGGAAGTGGTCAGGAGTCTGACAAGAGACCTCGTTATTTCGGCCGATTCAGTGGTGCCTCATCTGGAGGCAGAGATTCTTTTGGCAGAGGTCATCCTCCTAGGCCTTTCCAATCGGCACTTCAGGTATCCCGCGGTGCACCATCAGCTCCCATCAGTGCACCGCCGATTCAGAGCTTTTAGGGTGGTCATTCTGGTCATCACGGACAGTTCCAAGGTCAGTATTCTCAGCAGCCGAGGTCTTGCTTTACTTGCGGTGGTACGTGGCACATTTCCAGGTTTTACCCCTGAGGTTTTGGTAGTCCTCAGTACCAGGGTTACCATGTTATGGTTCCCGCATCAGGTGCACCCCACCCCCCCAGCCAGCTAGGGGTGGAGGTCGAGGTGCTAGAGGTGGAGGCCAGGCTATTAGAGGTGGAGGACAGGCTGTGAGAGGTAGAGGTCAGCCCGCAGTAGGTCGACCCAGAGATGTTCAGGTTGGAGGGGCTCTGCCCCAGTGCTATGTTATTCCTTCCAGGCCTGAGGCTGAGGCCTCTGATGCAGTCATTACAGGTACGATTTCAGTTTGCAGTCGAGATGCTTCAGTTTTATTTGATCCGGGGTCTACATTCTCCTATGTGTCTTCATATTTTTCCCCTTATCTGAGTATGCCCCGTGATTTCCTGAGTACTTTTGTATATGTGTCTACACCGGTGGGTGATTCTATTGTGGTATATCGAGTCTACCGTTCATGCTTAGTGGTTATTGGTGGTTTGGAGACTCATGTAGATCTTTTGCTTCTTGATATGGTTGACTTTTATGTTATTTTGGGGATGGATTGTCTATATCCCTATCATGCTATTTTGGACTGTCATGCCAAGACAGTGACCTTGGCCCTGCCAGGAGTACCTCGTTTAGAGTGGAGAGGGACTCCTAGTCATTCTTCCGGTAGAGTTATTTCATCTATGAAGGCTCAACGCATGTTCGAGAAGGGTTGTTTGGCCTATTTGGCCTATGTTCGTGATTCTAGTGCTGAGGTTCCTGCTATGGGGTCTGTGCCCGTGGTTCGTGAGTTTCCAGAGGTATTCCCTACTGCCCTGCCGGGTATGCCACCCGACAGGGAATATTGATTTTTGCATTGAGTTAGCTCCGGGCACTCGGCCCATTTCTACTCCGCTGTATCGTATGGCCCCGCCAGAGTTGAAGGAATTGAAGGAGAAGTTACATGATTTGTTGGATAAAGGCTTCATTAGGCCTAGTGTTTCTCCTTTGGGTGCCCCAGTGTTGTTTGTCAAGAAGAAAGACGGCTCGATGAGGATGTGTATTGACTACCGGCAGTTGAACAAGGTTACTATTAAGAATAAGTATCCTTTGCCAAGGATTGATGATCTATTTGACTAGCTTTAGGGTGCTACAGTGTTTTCCAAGATAGATTTGAGATATGGTTACCATCAGCTGAGGATTAGGGCGTCTGATGTACCTAAGACAGCCTTTCGTACTCGGTATGGGCATTATGAGTTCTTGGTGATGTCATTTGGGTTGAAAAATGCCCCCGCTGCTTTTATGGAGTTGATGAACCGAGTGTTCAAGCCCTATTTGGACTCGTTCGTTATTGTTTTCATTGATAATATATTGATATACTCCCGTAGCCTAGAGGAGCATGAGCAACATCTTTGAGTCGTCCTCCAGACTCTGAGGGATAGTCAGTTGTATGCCAAATTTTCTACGTGTGAGTTCTGGTTGAGTTCGGTGGCATTTCTGGGCCATGTTGTGTCGACAGAGGGTATTCATGTGGATCCCAAGAAGATTTCAGCAGTCAGAGATTGGCCTAGACCCACTTCAGCTACTGAGATTCGGAGCTTCTTGGGCTTAGCAGGTTATTATCGCCGGTTTGTGGAGGGCTTTTCATCGATTGCAGCCCCGACGACCAGGTTGACTCAGAAGGGTGCCCAGTTCAGGTGGTCAGATGAGTGTGAGGCAAGCTTCCAGAAGCTCAAGACGGCCTTAACCACGGCACCGATGTTAGTTTTGCCCACAGGTTTAGGGCCTTATACCGTGTATTTTGATGCTTCACGGGTTGGACTTGGTGCGGTGTTGATGCAGGATGGCAAGGTTATAGCTTATGCTTCACGTCAGTTGAAGGTTCATGAGAAGAACTATCCAGTCCATGATTTGGAGTTAGCAGCTATTGTTCATGCGTTGAAGATTTGGAGGCATTATCTGTATGGGGTGCCATGTGAGGTGTTCACAGATCATAAGAGTTTGCAGTATTTGTTCAAGCAGAAAGAGTTAAATATGAGGCAGAGGAGATGGATAGAGCTGTTGGAGGATTATGGCATGACCATCTTATATCATCCGGGGAAGGCCAATGTGGTGGCCGATGCTTTGAGCCGGAAGTCAACCAGTATGG
Organism: Nicotiana undulata; assembly: GCA_005239495.1. NCBI lineage: Eukaryota > Viridiplantae > Streptophyta > Magnoliopsida > Solanales > Solanaceae > Nicotiana > Nicotiana undulata. Next base: position 42,412 of record ML251794.1, read on the forward strand.
GTAGTCTTGCTTATTTATCAGTCGGAGAACGACCGCTTGCCTTGGATGTTCAGGATTTGGCCAACCGGTTTATGAGATTGGAGGTTTCTGAGACTGGAAGTGTCTTGGCCCATACTGTGGCCCGTTCCTCATTATATGATCGTATTCGGTCCAGGCAGTATGATGATCGTCATTTATGTGTTCTTAGAGATACGGTACGGCATGGAGGTGCCAAGTAGGTCACAGTTGATGATGAGGGAGTTTTGAGGATGTAGGGTCGTATTTGTGTACCTGATGTTGATGGTATCCGTGATTTGATATTGCAGGAGGCCCATAGTTCCCGGTATTCCATTCATCTGGGCGCCATACCAGGACTTGCGGCAGCATTGTTGGTGGCGGAGGATGAAGAAGGATATTGTAGCCTATGTAGCTCGGTGTTGGAACTGTCAGCAGGTTAAGTACGAGCACCAGAGACCCAGTGGTTTGATGCAGCAGATTGAGCTTCCCGAGTGGAAGTGGGAGCGTATTACCATGGATTTTGTAGTTGGACTCCCACGGACTCAGAGGATGTTTGATGCGGTGTGGGTCATTGTGGATAGGCTGACCAAGTCAGCACACTTCATTCCTGTATCAGTTTCGTATTCTTCAGAGAAGCTGGCCAAGATCTATATGAGGGAGATTGTTCGATTGCATGGTGTGCCCGTGTCCATTATATCTGACCGAGGTACTCAGTTTACCTCCAATTTCTGGAGAGCATTTCAGCGTGAGTTGGGCACACGGGTTGATTTGAGCACATCGTTTCATCCTCAGACGGACGAACAATCTGAGCGTACTATTCATATCTTGGAGGATATGTTACGAGCGTGTGTCATTGACTTTGGAGGTTCATAGGACCAGTTTTTGCCTTTAGCTGAGTTTGCCTACAACAACAGCTACTAGTCGAGCATTCAGATGGCTCCATATGAGGCGTTGTATGGTAGACGGTGTCGGTCGCCAGTCGGGTGGTTCGAGCCAGGGGAGGCTAGATTGTTGGGTTCAGAGTTAGTCCAGGATGCCTTGGACAAGGTGAAGATTATTCAGGATAGACTCCGTACAGCTCATTCCAGGCAGAAGAGTTATGCGGATCGCAGAGTTTGAGATTTGGCATTTATGATAAGGGACTTGGTTTTTCTTCGGGTGTCGCCCATGAAGGGCGTGATGAGGTTCAGAAAGAAGGGAAAGTTGAGCCCTAGGTAAATTGGTCCATTTGAGATTCTAGATAAGGTAGGAGAGGTGGCCTACAAACTTGCTTTGCCACTGAGTTTATCAGCCGTGCACCCGGTGTTTCATGTATCTATGCTTCGGAGGTATATTGTCGACCCATCTCATGTACTTGACTTCAGTGGTGTCCAGTTGGACAAGGATTTGACTTATGAGGAGGAGCCGGTAGCCATATTATCTCGGCAGGTTCGTCAGTTGAGATCGAAGAGTTATCCTTCGATTCGTGTCCAGTGGAGGGGTCAGCCTGTTGAGGAAACTACCTGGGAGTCCGAGTCCGATATGCGGAGCCGATATCCCCATCTTTTCCCCGATTCAGGTACCTTTCTATGTTCGTTCGAGGACGAACGTTTGTTTTAGAGGTGGAGATTGTGATGACCCAAAAGGTCATCCTGTGTAATTTTAGCTAAATTTGTGTTCCGAGGCCATGAAAGCCTCATATTATCTCACCTCGATGTGTGTGCGCAACCCGGGCATGTAGCTGGGAAACTGTTAAGTGGAAAATTGAATAAATGTTGAATTTATGATAATTATTTGAATATAGTTGACTTTGGTCAACGTTGTTGGTAAACGGACCCGGACCCGTGATTTGACGGTCCCGGAGGGTCCGTAGGAAAATATGGGACTTGGGCGTATGCTCGGAATCGAATTCTGAGGTCCCACGTCCGAGAAACAAATTTTTAAAGAAAATTATTTTCTGAAAAATATAAAGGCTTTTAAAAATAAAATTTGATGTGAAACTTCTATTATCGGGCCCGTATTATGGTTCCAGAGCCCGGAACAGGTTCAATATGGTTATTATGTGTTGTTTGTGAAATTTGGTAAGAAACGGACTTAGTTTGACGTGATTCAGACTAAAAAGGGAAAATTTGAAAGTTATGAAGTTTTGAGAAAATTCTATGGATTTGGAGGCTTAATTCAGTGTTTATGATGTTATTTTAGTGTTTTGATTACTCGAATAAGTCCGTAGGATGTTTTTGAGGTTGTGTGTATATTTGGTTTTGAGCCCCGAGGGCTCGGGTGAGTTTCGGGTAGGTGTCGGAGTGCAAAAATGGTGAAATATCTGGTGTTTAATGCATTTTCTGGTGTCCAGGTATTTTACCCTATGCGAACGCACTCAAGGGAGTGCAAACGCACATGTTTATAGAGGGCTGGGGGTCTGGGTAGGAAATACTCTGTGCGAACGCACCACATAGGATGCGAACGCGGAGGGTCATTGGGGGTTTACTGTGCGAACGCGGGTCATAGGGTGCGAACACACAATGTTAGCGTGGGCCTGGGGGATGGGTAGAAATTACCATGTGCGAATGCAGCGTTTAGCTCGCGAACACATAGGCAACACCTGATAACCCTGTGCGAACGCGGAGCTTGGACGGCGAACGCACTGCTTTATTTCGCCCAGTCATTTTTAATACCCAAAAACAGAACCATTACGAGATTTACCCCATTTTTCTTAAACTTCATCTTCCTCAACCCTCTTAGGCGTTTTTGGAGCATCTCTCCCACCATTGCTTCATAGGTAAGTAATTCTAACTTCATTTCCTTCGATTTTCATCAACCATTATTAGATTCTAGGCCTAAAAACATAGAATTAAAGGGTTGAAATTGGGGTTTTGGGTAGAGTTAGGGCTTTTGCTTATTTGGGGAATTGGACCTCGTTTTGGGGTAGGATTTCAAAACAAATTATATATTCGGGCTCGTGGGAGAATGGGTGATCGGGTTTTGGTCCGAACCTCGTGTTTGGACCAAGCGGGCCCGGGGTCAAATTTTGGAATTTTGGGAAGAATGTTGGGAAACCTATAATTAGGCTTTGGAATTGAATTGTTGAGTAATTATTGATAGTATTGAGTCGATTATGTTTAGATACTATCGTTTCGGAGTCGAGTTCGAGCGGAAAAGCGGTGCTAGAGGCTTGATTTGCATTCTTGGAGCCGAGGTAAGTGTTTGGCCTAGCCTTAGCTTGAGGGAATAAGTATAGAGTCTTATTTGCTATGTGATTCCAGGTCCAACGTATAGGTGAGGTGACGGGTACCTATATGTTGTGGTCGAGCATGCCCGTGAGTCGAACTTGATGATTTACATAGTATTCTTTGATATTCTCTATGTAATGAATTAACTGTCGTTCTGTAAGTGATACATTGAGGTTAATTCATAAAGTAGGTTGTTGTTGATTATTCGTTTGGTTGAGGATTATTTGTTAATTTATACCTCCGAGTGAGATTGGTTATAACTGAGTCCCTTGCCGGGACGATAGAATCCTTGTTGATTATTTCTGTACATTTGAGGTTTCTTATTATTGTCTTTCCTGTCAATTGTTTCTTTTATATATGTTATGCACGAGGGTACATTCCGTGCCGTGCGATTGTGAGGTTATGCACGAGGGGACATTCCGTGCCGGGTGATTATTTATTTATTTATGCACGAGGGGACATTCTGTGCCGAGTGATTATTATTTATGCGCGAGGGGACATTCCGTGCCGAGTGATTGTGAGGTTATGCACGAGGGGACATTCCGTGCCGAGTGTTTGTGAGGTTATAGCACGAGGGGACATGTCGTGTTGTCTCTGTTTGTTTACTTTTTCAGAGCTGTTAATTCCTGCTGTTACTTATACATTTCAACTGTTCCTTGTTCCGTTGTTTCAGTTAGTTGTTGCCCTTTATCCCCAGCATGTTCCCCCNTCCTTCAGTCCACGGTGACACCGAGGTAGTCCTGCAGGCATCCACAGGCCTTGACGTCACCATCTATTTCTCTTCTTCTGTCTTATCTTGTATTTCTAGACAGCTACACTTCTTTACTTCAGACTCATGTTTTTAGCAATCTTAGACTGTCCGTGAGATTGTGGTACCAGTTCTGGGGGTTTATGTACGGAATTTCGTAACATTTATTATATTAAGTTGATGGATTCTTAGCTTCCGCATCCTTATTTATTTATTCATGTTTATTGCTATTCTTTTAAATATCGTAAATAAAGAAAATAGTAAATCTAACCAAAAATGTTGGCTTGTCTAGCGGGTTCAATGTTAGACGCCATCACGGCCTGAAGGTGGGATTTCGGGTCATGAAAACTACGTGGGTGAAGTCGAGAAGAAGATAGTTGCCGATGATGCGCCATTCACCGAGGAAAAGTCACATTTCGCTGATGAAAAGTTCTACTTGAAGAACCACATTGTGAAGGAGCTAAAAGTTGATGATGGCATGAAAAGCAAGAATGACAAGCCCAAAACTAAGAGAGCTGAGGTGACTATTGGCAAAGCCAAAGCTGTTACTGAAGAGGTACAACCCAACGTGAATAAATCTTATAGAGGGGATATTGCGTCTTATGGCAAGAAAGTAAGTCATGCACTCCAATATGTCCCTGAAAGGAAGAAAGATGAAGTCGAATCATCTGATCTCCACACTAACATGCTAAAGGAGTTAACTCTTCCGGTGAAATGAATTGAGGCAGTAAAATTGTCCTTGAAGCCGCTTGCATGGTTAGTAACCCAAAATCGTTTGCAGAAAGTGGCACTCCCTACAAAGCGGACAGATGAAGGTTTTGATCCTAACACTTACAGGCTATTTGCAAAAGCTAGATACAATCCCAATGAGTCGTCAAAGTTAGGGAAGCTCCCATCAGAAGCTGCGACGAGGCAACCACGTGAAGGTTTGGGATACAAGCAACCATCACCAGTGCGCATCTCAATAAGAAGGGCGAGCAACAATTATATCACTGTAGAAACGAATCTGCTGCTTCTAACATGCCTTCTGTCTTTGATCGACTTGGAAAACCAACTGTGAGAACTTCCGTCTTTGAGAGATTGGGTCCATTAAAGAAGGGGAATAAGTTCCAGAGAAATTATAGAAATACAAGAACACCCGTTTCACCCAAAATTCAGAAGATCTCCAAAGTTCGGTTCCTTCTAGAATGATGCGACAAACAAAAGTCATGGTTTCGTGTGATGAAGTACTGAAGGTGAAGCCATATACTGTGGTCTACATTAAGGAACGTGACTAAGATAAAGAAAGTGTGGGTTCTTCGTATCATGTTACTCTACAAGGCGAGAATGGTGTTCCATATTCAATGGAGGATAATGCAGAATTGGAGGATGTTTCACCGTGTTATCACATATCCTTGAACGATGGGGACCCTCAAGAAGATGAAGATGCGAAAGATGCTCCACCTGAACTTGAAGAAGGAGTGAAGACGACAATTGATTCCTTAAAGGAAGTTAACCTTGGCACCGATGAAGAACCAAGACCCACCTACCTAAGTGCTTTACTAGAGTCGATGAAGAAAACACTTATATTGAGTTACTCAAGGAGTTCATGGATGTCTTTTCTTGGAGTTACAAAGAGATGCCTGGATTGGACCCGAAAGTAGCAGTCCATCACATTGCGGTCAAGAATGGCGCTCGTCCTGTTAAGCAAGCTCAAAGGCGTTTTAGGCCGGACTTGGTTACCCTGATTGAAACCGAAGTTAACAAACTCATTGAAGATGGATTTATTCGAGAAGTTAAATACCCAACATGCGTTTCAAGTATTGTCCCTGTAAAGAAGAAGAATGGCCAGATTCGAGTGCGCGTCGACTTCAGGAATCTCAAGAATACGTGTCCCAAAGATGAATTCCCGCTTCCTATTCCAGAGTTGATGATCGATGCTACTACTGGTTACGAGGCAATGCCTTTCATGGACTGTTTATCGGGATATAACTAAATTCGCATGGCACCAAAAGATGAAGATCTTACTGCATTCCGTACCCAAAGGTTATTTATTGCTACAAGGTAATGCCTTTTGGCTTGAAGAACGCTGGTGCTACTTACCAAAGGGCTATGCAGAATATTTTTGACGATCTTCTCCACAAGAATGTTGAATGCTATGTTGACGACTTGGTGGTAAAATCAAGAGAGAAGGGCGACCACTTGAAAGACTTGAGAATGGTATTTGAGTTGCTCCGGAGGTACCAACTTAGGATGAATCCATTGAAATGTGCCTTTGGAGTTACTTCTGGAAAGTTCCTTGGTTTCATTGTCCGGCATCGAGGGATCGAAATTGATCAAGCCAAGGTAGATGCAATTTTGAAAATGCCTGACCCTCGGAATATTCATGAATTAAAAAGTCTGTAAGGAAAGCTAGCATACCTTAGGAGATTCATCTCAAACCTAGTTGGGAGGTGCCAACCATTCAGTCGCCTCATGAAGAAGGGCATTCCTTTCAAGTGGGACCAAGCTTGTAGCAATGCCTTTGAAAATATCAAAACATACACGATGAAGCCTCCAGTTTTGGCAGTCCCTATACTTGGAAAGCCGTTGATACTATACATTTAAGCACAAGAAAGGTCTGTTGGAGTGTTGTTGGCCCAAGAAAATAGCGAGGGGAAAGAAAACTCTCTTTACTACTTGAGCAGGATGATGACACCAAACGAGCTGAATTATTCGCCAATCGAAAAGTTGTGTTTGGCACTTGTCTTCTCAAATCAAAGGTTGAAGCACTACTTTAAAGCTCATGTCATTCGTTTGGTTTCTAGAGCAAATCCCATCAAGTTCGTGATGTCAAAACCTGTTCTTAGTGATCGACTAGAAAAGTGGTACCTCCAGTTTGAACAATATGAAATCGTGTACATCCCTCAAAAGGCTATAAAAGTTCAAGCGTTAGCGGACTTCTTGGAAGATCACCCTATACCTGATGATTGGGAGCTAACTGACGAACTACCTGATGAAGACACAATGGTCATTGAAGTTCAGCCTCCATGGAAGATGTACTTTAATGGTGCTGCACATCGCGGGGGAGATGGTGCTAGTGTAGTATTTGTCACTTCTCAAGGTGAAGTTCTGCCCTACTCTTTTATGTTGACGCAACTATGCTCTAACAACGTTTTTGAGTATTAAGCACTAATACTTGGGCTTGAAGTGGCTGTCGAAATGAAGCAGTTCAATTGCAAGTCTTTGGTGACTCTCAGTTAGTGGTCAATCAACTTCTAGGTAGTTACGAGGTCAATAAGCCTGAACTCCGCCCATATCACGATTACGCTAAAAAATTAATGGGGTGGCTTGGTGATGTGACTATTCAGCAGGTGCCAAGGAAAGAAAATAAGAAGGCTGATGCTTTAGCTTCCCTAGCATCATCGTTAACCTTGCCTGATCAATCGCAAGTTACTGTCTGCCAAAAATGGGTAGTACCGCCGCCAAATGAGGCTGAAGGTGAAGAAAATAAACTCAAGCATCTTGCCGCTGTTTCTGAAGTTGAGAAACAAGAATGGAGACAACCCATTATTGACTACTTATGCTATGAGATACTTCCAGAAAATCCGAGGAGAAGGACTGAAATCCGTCGTCGTGCACCTCGCTTCCTCTACTACAAAGATACTCTACACAGAAGGTCGTTTGAGGGAGTACTCTTGCGATGCTTAGGGGAAGAAGAAGCACTCCAAGCTTTGCAAGAGGCACATTCTGGGGTATGTGGGTCACACCAGTCAAGACCAAAACTCCACTTCCATATAAAAATGATGGGATATTATTGGCCGACGATGGTAAAAAGATTGCTTGGACTACGCTCGAAGATGCAAAGCTTGTCAATTCCATGCGAATTTTATTCACCAACCTCCTGAATTGTTGCACCCGACTGTTGCATCCTGGCCATTTGATGCTCGGGGATTGGATGTTGTTGGACCACTGCCAAAGTCCTCTGGTGGGCACCTATACATCTTGGTTTCAACTGACTACTTCTCAAAATGGGTTGAAGCTGTTGCTCTTAAGGAGGTAAAGAAGGAAAATGTTGCAAGTTTCATCCGAGTAAACATAATCTATCGCTTTGGCATTCCTCGTTACATAATAACGGATAAAGGAATGCCATTCGATAATAGGTTGATGAACAAGGTTTGCGATCTCTTTGGGTTCAAACAACGTAACTCTTCGATGTACAACGCTGCCGCAATGGTCTAGCTGAAGCATTCAACAAAACTCTATGCAACTTGCTAAAGAAAGTTGTCTCCAAATCCAAACGAGATTGAAATGACTGTATGGAAGAAGCTCTATGGGCATATAGGATGACTCACCGCACGTCAACACAAACGACTCTGTATTCACTCATTTATGGAGTCGAAGCCACCTTGCCACTTGAGCGTCAAATACCTTCATTACGACTGGCTATTCAAGAAGGGATTACTGATGAAGAAAATGATCGACTTCGATTAGCAGAGTTGGAGGCTCTTGATGAGAAGAGGTTGGAAGCTCAACAGAGTCTTTAATTCTATCAAGCTCGATTGTCTCACGCCTTCAATAAGAGAGTTCGCCTGAGATCCTTTCAAGTAGGAGATCAAGTCCTTGCCATAAGAAGACCCATTATTACTTCCCATAAACATGTAGGGAAGCTCACTTCAAAATGGGATGGGCCATATGTCGTGCAAGAAGCTTATTCAAGTGGGGCTTACAAGCTGGTTGATGAAGATGGCATGAGAATCGGCCCTATCAATGGCAAGTTTTTGAAGAAGTATTATCCTTGAAGTTTCAATGCTCCTCAACGCACGAGCGTAAACTGCAAGTTATGATGCTCCTCAATGCACGAGCCTAAACTGCAAGTCATGATGCTCCTGGACGCACGAGCTTAAACTGCAAGTCATAATGCTCCTCAACGCACGAGCCAAGCTGCAAGTCTTAATGCTCCTCAGCGCACGAGCCTAAACTGCAAGTTGTAATGCTCCTCAATGCACGAGTATAAACTGCAAGTTATAATGCTTCTTGTCACATGAACATATATTGTATGTCATGAAACTCCCCAAATTTAAACTAAATCTTCAAGACATAAAGCTCTTAAAATTTGAGCAAAGTCTTTAAATTTCAAAGCTCTTCAAATTCTAGCAAAATATTCATGTCGCAAAGCTTTTCAAATTCAAGAAAAGTGTTCAAGTTACAAAGCTCTTCAAATTCGACCAAATGCTCAAGTCGAAAGCTCTTCAAAGTCGAGCAAAGACTTCAAGTCGCAAAGCTCAAGCTAAAATTCAAGTTGCAAAGCTCTTCAACTTTGAGCTAAATTTTCAGGTCACGAAGCTCTTCAAATTCAAGTTGAACATCAAGTTGCAAAGCTCTTCAAAATTGAGCAAACCATCAAGTTCCAAAGCATTTCGAAACGTAAGCTAAATCTGCAAATTACTACTCTCGTGGACGCAAGAGCCTAAATTGCACGTCATAAAGCTCTTAGAATTTGAGCTAAATCTTCAAATTACAACGCTCCTTGACGCACGAGCCTAAACTGCACGTTCCTACACTCCTAACCCGCATAAGTCTAAACTATGTACGGGCCAAAAAAAAGGAGAAAAAAAAAGGGTCCGCAAGGTTAAAAACCTAGAAAAAAGCGGCCTAGGGAAAAGTTAGGACATAAAAAAATCACTCATTCTGAACTACGGTATGACTTGATCCTCTTCGCTGAGGTACGTAGGTAGCTTAGTTCATTCTGAGTTCAGTCACATGAATCCAAAAGATACATAATCACCCAATCATTGTCCGAATTAAGTACGATGGAATGTAATCCATTCAATCGGCACTTGAAAATCGAGCTGAGACACCATTCTTCTGTTAAACTTTAGATCCCATTTGATTTAAAGGGGACAACCGCTATGGTAAATTGGTATCTTCGATAAAATGATTAATATATTTTAGGAGGCTGCCAAGCATTTTCATTGAAGTCGGGAATTCGTTATGCCTTTATGTCATCCAAACCTTCAAGTTTTTTTTTGGCGAGCCTTCACGACGTTTCAAATTCAGTGAGACTTGAACCCGAGATATTTGGTGAGAATGAATCTCTTGAATTTCAATTTCTGGTAATTAAAAAGGTCTTGCGATCTCGAGGCTTCCCACACCAAGATACAAAAATTTGGTGAAGTTGCGCTAATTTGGAATTGTCGGCATATTAGAAACCAAAGTCGACTTCAAACTATCATCTGAAACTATCATTAAGGTATTAAATCTTATATTTTGGATATGTTTTATATTTTGAATTTTAATTTCCAATAATCAAACGATTCTTGATTTAGACATTCCTACATCAAGATACAAAAGTTTTGATGAAGTCGCGCAAATCTGAAATCGTCGTCATGTCAGAATTTAGTATTGACTTCGAAATATTGTATGAAACTATCCTTAAAGCATTAAATTTTACATTTTGGATATATTATACATTTGGAATTTAAGTTTCCAAAAAATTAAACGGTTCGTGATTTCGACATTCCTACCCCAAGATATGATTTTTTTACTGAGACTGCGCAAATCTGAAATCGTCGCCGCGTCAGAATTTAATATTGATTTCAAACTATTATCTGATTCTATCCTTAAGGCATTAGATCTTTCATTTTTGGATATGTTATATATTTGCAAGTTAAGTTTCAAAAAAATCAAATAGTTCGTGATTCTGACTTTTCTACACCAAGATATGATTTTTTTGTGAGACTGCGCAAATTTGAAATTTTCTACGTGATGGAATCTAAAGTTGATTTCAAAATATTATCTGGGTCGATTCTGAAGGTGTTTGATTCTAAGTTTTGTATATGTTTTAGATATTGTAGTCTAATTTTCAAGAAATCAAACGGTTCGTTATTTGGACTCTCCCATGTCGAGATATAACTCTTTCGTTAGAAGCGCGTAAAGCTGAAACTTATGCGACTAAGATAAATGTCGGACCATTTTGAGAGTAATCTCTCCGATAGTCGGAGCACATTGAGAGTAATCTCTCCAATAATCGAACCACATTGAGAGTAATCTCTTTGATAGTCGGGGCACATTGAGAGTAATCTCTCCGATAGTCGGGGCATATTGAGAGTAATCTCTCCGATAGTCGGGGCACATTGAGAGTAATCTCTCCGATAGTCGGGGCACATTGAGAGTAATCTCTCCGAAAGTCGGGGCACATTGAGAGTAATCTATCCGATAGTCGGGGAACATTGAGAGTAATTTTTCCGATAGTCGAGCCACATTGAGAGTAATCTCTCCGATAGTCGGGTTATTTTGAGAGTAATCTCTCTGGTAGTCGAGCCACAATGAGAGTAATCTCTCTGATAGTCGGGTCATTTTGAGAGTAATCTCTCTGGTAGTCGAGCCACATTGAGAGTAATCTCTTCGAAAGTCGGGTCATTTTGAAAGTAATCTCTCTGGTAGTCGAGCCACGTTGAGGATAATCTCTCCGATAGTCGAGCAAGGATGAGTACACATCCCCTCACACTTTGAGATCGCCTTCTTCATGCATGGATTACTCGTTAAACAAGAACATATCCTTCTTGCTTGACCTAAAAAAAGAGGGAAAAAAGAAGATAAAAACGTTCAAAAAAAATGTACCTGTCAATGATTCACTTGGACAGGTTTGTGAGTTGCGACCGATGCTAATTGAAGGGAAGACATATTTTTCCAAAATTTTCACTCAGATCACTCACAAAATTTCAAAAATAACTCAAAATTATATTCATGTCCAAACCAATTCTAATTTTCAAGCACCATTTTCACTTTTTCTTTCCGGAATTTTACAATTCATATGCCCAAACGCCCACTTTGTGGTAGAAGTTAGAATCAGACAGTGGCATTGTATAAGTGGAAGCCGCACGGAACTTTGACCAAAAGTATAAGCATAGACAAACCTTTTCGTTACCGACATTCTTTCAACACTTTCAATTAAGCATATTTTGTTTCACCAATTAGCTTATTTGACTTATAAATGATTAAAGTGTATGATGCAATTTTCTTTGTAATGGATAAAACAAGGCCCAATACATCGTCAATCCTTTAAAATTACTCACATTTTTCACTCAGATACTTTATCTTAAGTCAGTTCCATTTGAACTCTCCAACCACATCTCAAATATGTCATTTAGATACAATTTCGTTATGTGACATAGTGCGTGTATTACGCCATTTCTCAAAACGTGAGATAAATTTTTAATTAAAAAAATCTTTCTCTTTCTTTTTCCTCCTACTCTTTCACACACCATTACCTTCCTCTCTCTCCCTCCACTAGTCCGCCACCATCCACCTCACTGTCTTAGTGTTCATTGTCGGACTAAATGGAGATTGTCGGAAACCCCCCAAACATATGTCTATTGCAATTTGAATAATTACTATATAAAGAGGCCAAGGAAAAAGGCTTAAAAATGACTCTGATTAGAGCATATGAAATGAACCAGAACTAGAAAAATCAAAAGCACGTCTGTTATAAAAACAACGGAAAAGGCCTAAATATGCCACTCAACTTTCAGAAAAGGACCACCCATGCCATACGTTAAAAATTTGCCCAATTCATGCCATTGCCGTTACATTATTTGCTCACTTATGCCATTAATGAACTAACGACAGCTAATATTTTTATTTAAAACCTCACAATTTCCACATGTAATGTTTTAATTCATCCAATATAACCCATCACCCATATTTTGTTTACCAGGGTTACATCTATTAACCCATATAACCCCAACTAATGAACCCAACCCCAACTAAGCCCAACCCCAACTAAACCCAACCCCAAATAAACCCAACCCAAACCATTCCAAATGCTCCCCTTTCCGGTATCTTCCCCAATTCACAAAATCACTCTTTAGTCTAACTAGTTTTTCGAACGAAAGGAAGGCAATTGTCGAAGGTGGCTTCAAAAATCGATTTTGTTGGAAGATTGATGTAATATCAAGGTTAGTAGATCCAAAAACTTAATTAATTTGGTGGGTGAGGTTTAATAGGATGGGTGTAGATTCTGTTCACGTGAGGTTAATTGTTTGATTTGGGGATTGTCGTTCAAATGCTGTGCATGTGGGGTTTAATTTTAGGTTGTGTTCTTTTCTTTGTCGGTCCCCCCCCCCCCCCCCCCCCCCCAGCATTTCTAGGGTTTTGTTATAATCCAATTTTTAATTGCAATTCCCTTTTATTCTGAATTATTCCCTCAATTTTATATTTTGTTGTCCTTTTGCATGTGGGGTTACTTGTTTTATTTGGGGTTTGTCGTTAAAATGTGCATGTGGGGTATAATTTTAGGTTTTGTTCGGTCCCCCCAGCCTATTGTTTGTCTATCTAGTGTTTTGTTATAATCCAATATTTAATTGCAATTCCCTCAATTTTGTGTTTAATTATTTTTTCTATATTCTTTAATTCTGATTTATTCCCTGAATTTTCAATTTTGTTTTTATTTTGCATGTGGGGTTTATTTAGTGAAGTATGACTAACTCAGTAGACGTGTATTTCAACTATGGGGGTGAATGGGTAATTTCTCTCGAATTATTGTATAATAAGAGGATGGTCCATATGCGAAATAGGTTTACCCCGAATTTGTTTTCTAGATTTATATGAAGAGTTCACAAAAGAGTTAGGGTTTACTGAAGTGAAACAACTTTTAGTTGCTAGGCCGTCGGGTAGGTTCTATACAATTGATGGAGATGATGGTATCAAGGCATTACAATCTCTTGTTAGAGGTTCTATATATAGGTTCAAAATCATAAACTTGTTTGTTGTAGATGAGTTAGAGTCGACTGTCCAAACTCAAAGTATTCTGCATCATACTGAAATATTCCATGTAGATGTTGAAGCAGTATCTGAAAATGAGCATGTTATCGGGGATTATGACTTTGATGTTGATGCTCCATCTGAGGTTGAATATGATTCTTAAGGACTTGAGGTTATTAGCAAACAAAAGAGGAAGGTAGTGAGTGATAGGTTGAAGAACTTTAAGGAGTTGGATAAGGGCATTACTTTTAAAGATATTGTGAAAGCTAGAAGGGTAGTGAATTATTATGCAATTGCTAATGTGTATGGGGTGAAGATTGAAAAAACACCTCCTACTAGGGCTAGATATATTTGTGATGTTGGATGCCCTTTTAGATGTTCTATCTCAAGGGATAAAAAGACTAATGAGTTTAGTATCAAAAATTTGAAGGTAGAACATAATTATAATCCTTGTTACAAAAATCCAAGGGCTGATGCTAAGACATTAGCACAATGCTTTAAGAGTAAATTACAAAACAATCCCAAGTACACTATTAAGGATATGAGAGGGGAATTAGAGAATGATCTTAGCTTAATGTGACAAGATCTAAGCTTAAAAGGGATAAGGTGACGATCCTTGAGAAGTTAGATGGGAGTTTCAAGGATGAATATAACAAGCTTGAAGCCTATGCTCAAGAACTAAGACTATCTAATCCCGAGAGTGATGTTGCAATCAACATATCAAAGGATGCTTTGGAACAAGGAAAAAGAAAGTTCTTGAGATGTTACATATGTTTCCAAGCTTTGAAACTAAGCTTCAAAAGTGGATTGAGACCACTTATTTGTTTGGATGGTACTTTCTTGAAGGAAAAATGCAAGGGTCAACTGTTGGTGGCAATGGGACAGAATTCTATGAATCAGTTCTATCCACTTGCTTGGGCAGTTGTTCACAAGGAAACAAGCAGGACATGGAGTTGGTTTGTTGAGCTTTTGAAGAGGTCTTTGGACTTAAATAATGGGGCTGGAGTGACATTTATATCTGACATGCAAAAGGTACAATTTCTTCTGTTATCAATTCCTTCTCTTTTTTAATTTGTTGTATTAGCTGTACAATTTTTTTTTACATAGTCTGTTTTTCACTTTCTTCTGTTGATAATGTATGTATAAAACAGTATGCAACTGGTTAAAAATAATATTAATTTTGTTATTCTGCTTTTCTCTTCTTCTGTTAGCTTAATGACAATATTTACTAATGTCTGTGAATGTTGCAATACAAACTAACTGCCACTACTATTTTGGTCGATTAGACTAACTGCCAAGTTTTAAGTAAAAATATTAGAAATGGAGAGAAGATATGCAACAACAGTAACAATTTTCTGAATTTTAGTATGCAAAAACAGTTTTGTTAAAAAACAGTATGCAATAGCAAATTTGTTACAAAACAGTATGCAAAAACAATTTTCTTAAAAAACAGTATACAACAACAATTCTATTACAAAAATAGTATGCACATCTTGAACAAAAAATAGTATGATGTGAGCACTGCACTATTGTGTTCTTCTGTTTTCATTGTGTTTTCTATTGTGCAATCACAGGGGTTGTTAGATACTGTGAGCACTGTACTACCTGATGCTCATCACAGGTATTGTGCTAGGCACATTGAAGCCAACTGGTTAAAAAAATGAAGGAGTGGGAAAATGAGGAAGTTGATGTGGTGGTGTGCTTGGAGTACTTATGAAGAAGAGTTTAAAGACATGCTGTTGAAGCTTGGGTTTAGCTGGGGTTGGGTTCATTAGTTGGGTTAAATTAACCGGTGGGGTTATATGGGTTAATAAATGTAACTGTGGTAAACAAAATGTGGGTCATGGGTTATATTGGACGAATTAGAACATTACACGTGAAAATGGTGGAGTTTAAAATAAATTAAAAAAAAATAGATGCCGTTAGTTCATTAATGGCATATGTGAGCCAATAATGTAACGGCAATGGTATGGATTGGGCAAATTTTTAACGGATGGCATGGGTAGTCCTTTTCTGAAAGTTGAGTGGCATTTTCAGGCCTTTTCTGAAAAGGCCTAAATATGCCACTCAACTTTCAGAAAAAGGCCTATCCATGCCATTCGTTAAAAAAATATCCATTCCATGTCACTGCCATTACACTATTGGCTCACCTATACCATTAATGAACTACACATATTTTTTGTATTTGGCTGAATATTAGTTTTGTGTCTATATAATATATTTGAGATATGGTTGAAATGTTCAATTAAAACAAACTTAATATAAAATATGTAAGTGAAAAGCGTGAACACTTTTAAGAAGTCTTCTCTTTGACATTATATGCGCACCAAAGGCAAATGGTTTGCTTATATCATTTCTCTCCTTTTTTTCTTTTTTTCTTATTTTCTTTTTTTGTCCTTATCAAATATCTTAGATAATAATTCTCTGATTAAGTTGACATGGATTTGCCGGCATTTTCGGGATTAGAATTAAGTCTTAAATAAGAAATGAGCTTACTTTCAAAAATGCGTATTTTTTTTTTCTTTTTCCCGGCACTTACTTTCAAGTCTATAGTGGGAAATTTGTGTGGTCGCGGGAAAGAGCAGCTAAAATTCCTATAGGCCATTCTCTGAGCCATGTCGGTTGACCATGACTGGTCGGAACTTCCACCGGAGCTTCTCGATACGATCGTGAATAAGCTAATTAACCTCTGCGATTACCTCCGTTTCCGAGCCGTTTGCTCCAACTGGCGATCCTCAACGCCGGCGACTCCCAGAAACTTACCTTGTCAATTCCCATGGTTAATGCTCCCAAAAAACCGGTCGAACCGGCGTGGTTTCTTCAACCTCCTTGATAACAAGCTCCACTTCCTCAACCTTCCCGAAGCTTCGAATCACCGCCGACGTTGCGGTTCTTCTCACGGCTGGCTCATCATCGTCGACGAGTCGCCGTCAATTTTCATAATTAATCCGCTCACAAAAGTAACTTTTAATCTTCCGCCGCTGTCTCAGCTTCCTAATGTGGTAAATTTCGATTTTTACAGCGTAGGTCGAGAATTTACTATCCAATCTCCCGACGGCGAGGTTTACACTCGTAATTTAAAGGAAATGCGTGACTTGTTTATTAAAAAGGTTGTCCTTTCTAATAGTCCTTCACGTGATCCGAATTTTATTGCGGTAGTAATCCTTAACGAAACAGGCGAGCTTGCTTACTGCAAAAATGGAGAGAATTCATGGAAATTTATTGATGAAGCACGGTTTTTTGCTGAGGATGTTATATATTTTGATGGATTATTTTATGCTGTTCATAAACTTGGATCAATTGCAGTTTGTGATGTTAGTGGTGATTTGCCTAAGGTTTCGTTTATCGAAACGCCTAGGCAAATTGGCGGTGACATACAGTATTTGGTTAAAACGAATGATGAACTTTTACTGGTAACTAGGTCTTTGGAGCTTGATACTGATGCAGCATATCATCAGCTTGATGTTGTGTATAAGACGGTTGAATTTCGTGTGTTTAGGTTGGTTTTAGAAGGGCCGAGGTGGGAGAAGGTGGATAGTTTGGGTGAGAAAATGTTATTTTTAGGAGAGAATTCCTCGTTGGCGTTGTTGGCTTCTGATTTTCCTGGATGTGAAGGAAATAGGATTTACTTTACAGATGATTATTGTGAGGCTAATTATGATGGTGTCAATGGGAATCATGATTTAGGGTATTACAATTTAGAGGATGGTAGGATTGAAGCATTGTCATGCTATCCTCGCAATTCACATTCTATGCTTCGTTGGCCTCCTCCAATTTGGTTCACTCCGAATCCATGTTGATAATGTAAGTCGGCCTCTCTTTTACATCTCCTTGTATACAAATTAGCTTAGTCCTTTGGTTTTCGTGTAATGTAAGTGAAGATAGGAATGTTAGGTTGTTGTTTCACTTTGTGATTACTGCATTTTGTGTCTGGTCACTGGTATAATGTAGTGTCCAACACTCGTGACAATTATGAATCTACTCCAGAGAAATTTAACAGTCAACTTGAAATTTCACCAAAAGATAGTCTGATGCTATATAAGATATTTATATTTATTGATGAAGCACAACTCAACCCAATATAGTGGAAGTCGACTCACTAAAACTTATTTTAGGTAATTATACCTGCAATACAATTGGAGATTGATCTTATAGTGCCAAGTGCCAACATAAGATTGCAGTCAGGAGAGACTTTAGGCTCTTGACATTGGTTATCATTGATTATTTTCCTATGAAACCCCTCATTCTGGCCGGGGCAAAGAAATTGCCTCCACTCACCTAGATTATAAGCTTGCGTTGATGTTGTAAATATGCAACATATAAGGACTTTTCTGTTAATATTAAGTAATGCCAAATGCAGTAGTCCTGTATTTAGTATTTACTCATCTATCTGAATGAAGTTAATTTCCAAATGAAATGGACGGAGATTTGAGTTTCTCCAACTCCTTGTAAACCATTTCCTGATGCTTCCGATGATAGATTCTTTTTGAATAGGCAATACATGTGCTTTCCGAAAATCTCTTCCACCAATTACTGGGTTAACTTAGTGGAAAATTATGGTTTTTAGCTCTGCCATGACCATGTCATTTTGAGATTTGCATAAATGTATATGTTTATTGTTTATTGCTAGTGAGAAAGGTTCTTTATGGTCTGGATGGAAAAGTTGATTTAGGAATCTGGGCAAAAGTCGCAACTTTTGGTACATCTGTCCATCTATCCCTATTTTCATTTCTCCTTGCAGTGCATGCTACCTCTTGATTCATGCTATTATCTTGTTGCAGTGCATTTGGTGAATTCCCCCAGTGAGGTGGTTTGTGAATATGTCTCTGGCCAGAGTTCACTTTGATGGAATTACTTTGTATATGAGTAGCAAATAATCAAATTGTGGTGTGCTGTAAGTAAACCTGTACCTACATCTTCTTGATGCAATCCATGTGACCGCAACATTCCCAGCAATCAAATATCTGTGTGCTGTAAATAAACCTGTACCAACATATTTATTTGTGCCAACAGCTTTCCATGTAAATATGTAATTGGCATCTTTCTGCATCTGTTTTATGTTCTACGAACACCTTCACATCTATTCTGAACAACTAACTAGCTGGAATAAAATATTTTGCACTTGTGGAATTATGGATATTTTGTGTTAAGAATAGTCTGTCTATCTTGCCCTCCAATTCTATCCCTCATGTCTCGTGGTATCCAAGTGAATGATGCCTTCTCGCGGGAGCTCTCTAAGCTAACTAGCTAAGCCTCCAAGGTTCAGTATATGCGTAACCACTTCTGTCAGCTGATGTATTAAACGATTAGACAAGAAGAAATTGTTGATAACTCACTCAGTAAGGCGATTGTCAAGTTCCTATTTTGCAGAAATTTTTGTCAGACGCGCAGCTCTTTGAAGACAACATGGAACAACATATATGGGCAGCACAAGAGATGCTAGGGAGACAAATTTGTCTGGCTTTATTTGAACAAGAGAGAAAACAAAGCTTGTAATCAGCAGCAGTCACCTATTCCAGCTCCTGCATCTTAAAATCCATTGCTGTTTCTAGAGAAGAAATGAGGAAACAAAGCTTTGTCCGTTTTGGTAAGTGATGCGAAGAGTTGCTGAGTTGGTTACATGTTGGAATATGAAATCTCTTGCGGTTATTAGCGAAGAGAAAAATCTAATGCTGCTCGTGTTAAGATTTTGCCCTGAATTTCTAATTCTATTAGGACTCCTTTTTCTTGAAGGAATGGAAAAAGACTCCTAAAAGGATTAGATCTCCTTCATCTGTCTTATCCTTTTCTTGGAAGACAAGTTTTGCACATCTATAAATAAGGACCTCTACTTCTCACAAAAAATAAAATAACAATAGCATCCACAATGTAGTCATTAAAGAGTTTTGTTTAGGGGGAGATTTTTCCCTCGATAGTTTTTCTACTTTTATATTAGTTTTATCATATGTAGATCAATTGATCAAACCATTATTATTATGCTTAGTTTAGTATTTTTCTTTTGTCGTCATGATTTATCGTCCACCAAACTTTGTATTGTTAGTTTCTGCATGCACCATGTTATTTCGAACCCAACAAGTGGTATCAAAGCCAATGGTTCAGAGTCAATGGTTGAACGAGGTTGAAGACACATTCAATGCATGTCTAGATCAAGACGAATATGAAGATTATTCAACATGCTACATATGGAGAGAAATTTACAATCACAATTGTATTCAAAACGCATGTTGCTGCATCTTTATTGAAAAAAAAACTCTTTCTAACCCATATTTTGGCCAGTTTTAACCAATACCAGTTTTAAGTCATGCCTACTTGCAACGCATGAGTTCCAATGCCAGTTTTAACTCATGCTTCTTTTTAATGCATGAGCTTCTTTTTAACCCATGTTTATTCTTAACACGTGGACTCCTTTTAACCCATACTTGGGCTTCTTTTAACCAATACCAAGATTTTCAACCTATACCGATTTTAATCATGGCAAGCAGCAGTGATGAAGATTATGTGAAGAAGATGAATCAACTTTGTCAAGAAAATTCAGGCCAAGGGGAGATTGTTAGGATTTTGCCCNTAACCCATATTTTGGCCAGTTTTAACCAATACCAGTTTTAAGTCATGCCTACTTGCAACGCATGAGTTCCAATGCCAGTTTTAACTCATGCTTCTTTTTAATGCATGAGCTTCTTTTTAACCCATGTTTATTCTTAACACGTGGACTCCTTTTAACCCATACTTGGGCTTCTTTTAACCAATACCAGGATTTTCAACCTATACCGATTTTAATCATGGCAAGCAGCAGTGATGAAGATTATGTGAAGAAGATGAATCGGCCAAGGGGAGATTGTTAGGATTTTGCCCTGAATTTCTAATTCTATTAGGACTCCTTTTTCTTGAAGCAATGGAAAAAAACTCCTAAAAGGATTAAATCTCCTTAATATGTCTAACCCTTTCTTGGAAGACAAGTTTTGCACATCTATAAATAAGTATCTCTACTTCTCACAAAAAAATAAAATAACAATAGCATCCACAATGTAGTCATTAAAGAGTTTTGTTTAAGGGGAGATTTTTCTCTCGATAGTTTTTCTACTTTTATATTAGTTTTATCATATGTAGATCAATTGATCAAACCATTATTATTATGCTTAGTTTAGTATTTTTCTTTTGTCGTCATGATTTATCGTCCACCAAGCTTTGTATTGTTAGTTTCTGCATGCACCATGTTATTTCGAACCCAACAGCTCGCTCATTTGGTCTTTAGTTTTAGAGTCTAAACAAAACTGAAATTTAGAATACCACATAGTACTTTGCAGGATTGAGATAAAACAAAGTGACCTAAGAGGCCGGCACACATATCAGTTCAGCCCATCTAAGACCACCTAAAACAGTTTTTCCTTTTTTTTACTACTAAGCAATACACCTCATTGAGTACATTGAAACTGCAGATTCAACAGTCGAATCAATATAAACCCTTGGATGATCTCCCTCCATTCCATAATCCGTCATCGGACGGTAGTCATCCAGCTCTTCTTCAAATTCATACACGAACTCTGGCATTTCTATCTCCTTTCTCTTTACGTGTTCCCACAAGAACTCTAACCTAGTCACATAATTCAGCTTCCAATAAATCCTGCAATCAAATTCCACTATAGAGTAAATTACATGCTCTCAAGTCAACTAAGTAAATATAACAGTGGTACTAATTAATTTTTTAAAATTGAAAAGAGAGTACAGTAAAACCTCTCTATAAAAGCCTTGTTTGTTTCGAATATTTTTGGATGTTATAGCGAAGTCCTGTTATAGAGAACATATATTATAACATAACATAAAATTGGGTCCGAAAAAGCTTGGCTTTTACAAAGAAGTGTTGTTATATAGGAATGCTGTTATAGAGAAGTTTGAATGTACTTATTTGAAAGTTAAGTGGCTTAGGAAAAGCTAATTACCCTCCAGTGAAGATGAGACGGCCAAAAAGGGCAAGGAAGAGTCGAGACTGTAGGCTTGGGTGAAGGAAATAAACTGCTTTCAGATGATCTTTAACGTTAGCCGGCATAGCATCACAGATCGATCGGAGAGCTGCTATTCCGGGGAAATTTTCACTTCTGTTAACTCGGGTATGTACGTACACGATTGAGAATTGTCTCAGCTCTAAATTTGGATAAATCTTCTCTTGTAGATACTTGTTTACTGCCTCCACACTCACAATCCTTGCTGATAATCATTGAATCAACCAGTAAAACAAAATATCAGAATTAGGATACAGAAACAGGAAGAAAAAAAAAGGTTGAACAACAAAAAAGTCCTAAACTTTAAAGGACAGGTAGATGCACGAAGCGTCATTTACGCAGGATCCAGAAAAGGGCCGCACCCCCAAGGGTGAGAGGTAGACAACCTACCCTAATATTAGGGTCAGTGGTTGATTCCACGGCTCGAATATGTGACCTATATGTTACATGGAGACAACTTTACCGATGCTCTCAGGCTCCCTTTCACAAGTCTTAAACTTTGGCGCTATAAAATTAATGTGTTGGCTTTGGCTTTAATTAAAAGAAGCCTTGATACTTTCAAAGATAATATGTAGACTCGGAGCCAGGATTTTCATTAAAGAAATTCAAAATACCACACGAGAGTACTTGGGTTTGAGTCAAGTAGATTCAACATCTATTATATATTCCTAAAAAATAATTCTGCTTTTGCATATACACTATAATTTTTTGACGAAAGAGACTCACATGAACAAACCAGTTATGCTTACGCCCCGATCTCCGCCCCAGTCTACGCAGGAGCGGACCTAGAATATTGAATACGGGTTCTCGGTAACCGAGTAACCCTTGCATAGACCCTGTATTTATATTAAGAAATTCATTAAATATTTGTAAATATCTAACTCTTGAACCCAATTATTATTGCATATTAATTTGAAATTACTGTAGGAATCCATAAGCCTCAAATCCTGAATCCGAGTCTAGGCTAACAAGAAAAAAGAAATACAATTCCAGCAATCTGTTCAAAGTTTACTGCTTTCTACTCTTCCTATTATATAACTAACTGAAGTAAGATTAAACTTTGAAAAAAGAATTTACTAACCAGGGAAAAGTTTGCCGATGATTCGAAGGATGGTGCAGCCACGTTTATCTTTACCTTGAATCTTGAAGATTTGGAGTTTATCTATGAGTTTTTCTTGTTCTGATTGTGAGATGTTCATCATCAAACAAGTTGGAGAATTCATAGTGTTCTTTTGCAGAGTACTGACTTGAGCTAAAGAGAGTAGTTGATAATAAACTATTTTTGTACTACAAATGTCTTTTTAAAAAGAGAGTATGGGGCCTATGTAACATAATTGTGGTTTAAAGAAAAGACTTTTGGGTAGTTGAGAATAGGCTTCCGTTTCGAAATAAGTTTTTTGCCATAATATTTTTAATTTTCAGTTGAAGATAAATTTGAAACTTTTCGAAATTTTTAAAAACTCTAAAAAGTCGTTTTCCAAAAGTTTCGTTCGGATTACTCACAAAACTTCAAAAACAATTCAAAATTATATTCATGTCCAAGCACAACTCTAATTTTTAAATACGGTTTTCACTTTGAATATTTTTTTCATTTTTTTTAAATTTTACAACAATTCTTATGTCCAAACGCCCATTAGATTTCATTTGGGTTTGGGTCGTTTTCTTGCAAGTTTATACTGGAACAGGTACAAGTCATAACTTAATCCGTCTAACATGATTCAATCTCCTTCCTTTTTTTAATATCGAGTTAATGTATTTTAAAAAGTTATTAGTTTAAGTTTATTCAAATTTACATAATTAGCATATTTCCAAATTTGATTTTGTGTATTTGAGTTTAGATTGCATTTTGACTGTTCGGTGATATTGTGTGATCCTTTATGACCCAATAATTTAATGAGTCATATTGAATTTCAATATGTTGAATCAAGTCAATAAACAAGTTATAATTCAACTCGATAGGCCGAAATTAATCATATTTGCTAGACAAAAACTAATATATATATATATATATATATATATGTTTTTTTTTTTTAAAAGGTTAAAAATATATATTTTTCTTGATTTTGTCACAATTAGAAACAGGGGCAGGGAACGAGGGGGTGGTTGGTCTAATAATTTGAGTGCATGGGCCTTATCTGTTTTTGGCTAGAGCCAAACCGATTGATGAGAGACTTGTGGGACTGAAGGTATATTCTAAGGCATCTTCCTTTTTCTGGGATTGAGGGAAAGGGAAATATAGATGAATTCAGAATTATTATTTTTTTCACTCGGTGTCGGTATTTTTATTGGAACTCGATTATATTCGGATTCTCGCCGCGTAAGGTCCCATTCGAATAGAGGCGCTCACTATTAAGGATTTTTCCATACTTAAGGCTCTAACTCGAGACCTCTGGTTACGGGAAGAATAGGCTCCACTGCCCCCACATTTTTTGGTGATGAGTCTGAACTTAAATGGCTTACTATAACTGCCACGTTTCTATCTGGATTTTGGATGATCTAACAAGTGATTAGTTGGATTTACTTGGATATTATGGGAATGATAGGAGCTGAAAAGATCCTCTGTTTCTGAATTCTGTCTCTTTGCTCATTCCTTAACACAGCTTTGTAAGCATTGAATTTTGAGTTGTAGAAGCGTTTGTCTTTCTACAGGTTAGCAAGTGGTTATGTATATAATACTTGTTAGTCATGGGACTGTGTTGGGTGTGTACTAAATTAAGCAATTAAAACATGAGCTACTAAATTAATATTAAAAAACAAACCACTTAACTATGATTAAGCGGGGCGCATGCACGTTTACCGAAGCGGTGTCACGCGACACCGCTTCGTCGGAAAATTTTGTTAAATATATGTATTAATATTGTACGGAAATGAATAAGTTTGGAAAAATGACATCACTTGACATAAATTGTGTCTTGGTTTGCTAGTTATGTGGTTGATTACACTCTAAGAAGTCAAAGTTTCAAATCTCAACTAGCACATTTTTCTTCTGCAAATATTTGAGAGAGCCTTTGTGGTTTAAAATTTTGATGAAGTAGAATTAAACTTAGGAACTTTTCTGACTTAAGACTCAACAAAACCAATAGAATAAGGCTATTTCTTGTCTAAAAATATGATGATCAAAGTAATATTCCAGTTCTTCTATAAATTTTGACACCGCTTACAAAAATTTCTACGTACGTCCCTGAATTAAGTAGCAAAAAAATCATATAAGTGACACGTATCATGCGTTTAGTGTTTTGACGCGATGAATTCTCTTCACTAAGTAGACTAAGGGATCGTTTGGTTTGAGTTTGCATTTTATTCAACGAGACCGAAAACACAACAATGATTTGTTTTATGGACAATTATATTATTTCCGGAAGACAAGTTATGTTGTGATTGGTTATGTCGGGATTAGCTATATAGAGATTAGTTATGCTGGAATTAATTATCCTGATATTATTTATTATTGATTGTTGATATGTTGTATAAATCCTGAGATTATTAATTTTACTGTTTTATCTTGGAATTACTATTCCACTCTCTAGCAGGTAGTATAAGTTATCTCGGTACTATTTTTAATCATACGATAACTTATCTCAGGATTATAACCAAATAAAGGATAAGTAGAACTAAAATTTTATCCCAAAATTATTTTTGCTTATCCATCGGTACCACGACCCTTAATAGTCTTTCCACAATGGTTATCAACAGCATGTTGTTATGCATATTCTTAGATTTAGATTAACTCACTCGCAAGTCTGAACTATGATAATAGGGCGTCATAGGTAACTAGGGATGTATATGAACCGGGTTGGTTTGATTTTTATTAAAACCAAATCATTTATATCGGTTCAAATTAGTTCGATTTTACCGGATTTTTGGGTTGGATTTTTTTTCTTACATGAATAATATGTCAATCTTACTTTGTTAAATTTTTTATAAGTAGATATATGTTTAATAAAAATTGAAAAATTGATAAACATATGACCTATTAAAATATTCTTATGGGAAAATTTTCTTAATAACACACGATAGTTATTTTTTTAGCTGTCAAAATAAATTTTAATTGATGTACACTTTCAAAGTTATCCGAATTAATAATTAAACCTAAAAATCAATATGATACCTAAATAATGTATATATTGTTTAGTTTTCAATATCGAAATACCACTTCAAATTCGAAAAAGAATATAAGAATATAATAGATCTTGACATATAAATATGAAAAAACAAAGAGATTGACGCATTTCAGTAAAACTTGATAAGAAGGTGATCATACAACACATTATATAAAGTTAATAAAAATGGAGCACTTCCATTTTCTATTAAATGTTACATCCCATCAGAGAATCCCAAATATTTCTTGACATTTTTTAAAGAAAAATTCTATATAAAGCCTTAAACGTATATATAGAAATTATATATTTATATGTCAGTTTGGTTCGTGTTTTTTAACTCAATAACAAACCAAATCAAACCAAACCTCATCGGTTTTTTTAATCGGTTTGGTATGACTTTTCGGTTTAGTGAAATTTTTCGGTTCGGTTTATACTCCTCTATTGGTAACTACATTTATTGGCCCAATTAATTTGAATTTTCGCCGTGTAACGTTTATTAACGGGAAAGCACTTGTTACTAGAAATTTCTTGTTTGCTAAAGTTCGAACCCGAGATACTCTCGGTTCTGCTTAAAGGGAAAAACAAGTAAAAATAGCACGAACTAGCCATTTTTGTACTCGTAATTGAAAAATAGGCAGCATTTGTAAAGTCATTGAAATATAGCCACTATTTTGCTGCAACGCGAAAAGTTCCAACATAATATACTGGCGATTGAAGCACCTATGTATGAACTTTCAGCATATTATGCTGGACCAATATATTATGCTGGAAGTTCACATGTAAAAAATTCGAACACCGGTATATTATGGTGGAATATTTTCCGGACTTTGAACAGTATTTCAGTTCAAATTTATCTTTATATAAAAAATAGTTAAATTTTAATTACTTTTAAGACTGTAGCTATTTTCTAATTGCCAACTCCTTATAAATCTAGCTATTTTTAAATTTTACCCGAGCAAAGAATTAAGGCCCACGGGGTTTGATTGCTATGACCCTTTCTTATTTTGTGTGAGAGAGACATAATGCTTATCAAGAGGTATTTCATATTATTAACGGGGCATTTCATCTGTTACTTTTTATTTTATTTTATTGAGACTAATGGACCCGTGGGCGATATAAGTAGAATCGGTAACCTCAAAAAATGTACCAATAATCTGTTAGAATATATCAAACTATATTATATTTATTATGAAACAATAAAAGAAGAAGAAGAACAATATTGCAGAGAAAGAGAGAGAGAATTCTTATTGAATTTTGGGATAAATTACAATGAAATAAAACCCCTCTATTTATAGAGGAAAAGTGACTTAGCCACCAAGTAACAAACCCTAGAATCTCTCTAGAATATATACATTCACCATAAAGAGAATTCTATTTATAACACTCCCCCTTGAATATCTATTCAACAAATAATGTGCCTCGTTAAAACCTTAACTAAAATAAAACTCAATGGGAAAAAAAATCTAGAAAAAGAAAAAGAGTACCCATATTTAAAAATATATCTTTTGGTTGCCTCGTTAAAAACCTTGCAAGGAAAACCTAGTGGGACAAACCTTGTAAGAGAAAAAGAGTGCAACACATATTAACTCCACCTGATGAGAGCATCAATTCACATCCTTGAGCTTTCGCATTTCAATCTTGTGCACTAGCTTCTTGAAGGTTAACATCAGTAGAGATTTGATGAATAAATCATCCATATTAACTCCAATGAATATGTTGCACCTTGAAAATCCTCACATTATCATGCTTATAGTTATAGCAAGATACAAATGTGAACAAATTGCACTTATGATGTAGTATTCATGACCAAGAATTCTATATGCTTTAAGCAATATCTTTGAGGGATTGTCATATAAGTAAAGTCATATAAGCCATATGAATGGACTTTAGATGCATATCAAGTTTTCATGTCATGCTAGACATATGAGATATATGAAAGTGATTGCACACACCAGTGACTTTATACTTTCGAGTGTTTGAACTACATGTCCAAAATTACATGTATTTCATATGAAACCAATTCTTTCGAATTGTCTCCATTTGGCCAATATTTTTGTGTCCATATTCAACAAACTTAAGATCCTCATCTATACTTATTCAAACTGATATAGATAAGTAATTTTGGACATGTAGATGAGGATCTTAAGTCTGTTGAATATGGACACAAAAATATTGGCCAAATGGAGACAATTCGAAAGAATTGGTTTCATATGAAATTGTCACGATCCCAAATCCTAACAGGTCGTGATGACGCCTATCGTGGAACTAGGCTAGCCAACCATCACCTAATTACTCATTCGTTCTATTATAATAATTCACAATTCAATAATAAACATCAAACAGAGTGTAAATAATTTCATTAAGTCTTAGCGCCCCAATAATAGTCTAAACAACTCTAAACAAAACCTCCCAAGACTGGAGTCAACATGGTCGCGAGCATCTACGAAATAAAACTAACCCTACCAATGTCTTAAATATAGTCTAGGAATGAAATGCCAAAACTAAATAAGGAAGGGAAATGGAGAAGCTGTGGACGTTGGACAGCTACCTCAAAATCCTGTAAGCTGCTGATAACGAACTCGGACGACTACTGCTCCGAATCAATACCTGGATCTGCACACAGAGGTGCAGGGAGTAATGATGAGTACGCCAACTCAGTAGTAATGAAAATAAATCGCAGTCTGAGAAAATACGAAACACACATCACAGATACACCAATTCACAAAAACAGTAAATCACCAAGTCACCATAAGTATTCATCAAATACATAAGTTCGAAAATCGTTTCCCAGAAATCCTTTGAAACAAGTATAATATCAATATATCTCATAAAAACTCTCAGTAAAATCAGTTTGAAAAACGAAGTGAATCTTAGTTCAAAATCTCAGTAAAATCATCATAAATCTGCCCCTCGCGCCAAAATCATTTCTCGTAACAATCTCAGTATCAGCCCATCAGGCAACCTCACAGTCACTCAATATTAGCCCATCATGAAACCTCACAGTCACTCAATATTAGCCCATCAGGCAACCTCACAATCACTCAGTATCAACCCCGCGGGCAACATCACTCATTAGGTACCTGCGCTCACTGGGGGTGTACAGACTCCGGAAGGGCTCCTACAGCCCAAGCGCTATAACAAGCCACAGCATGGCGTAAACCACACACAATATAGGCCCGCATCCTCACTCATATCATATCATCCCCACAATATTGGCCCGCAGCCTCACTCAGTCAAACACTCTCAACATGCCCTTCAGGCCATAAATATACCGGGTTCTCGACCCAAAAATAGTGTTTCATTTTCAATAAATAGTATCAAAATACTCTGAGTGGCAAAACAATTTATCAAGAAAAGACTGAGTGAAAATCCTAACATATCAGTGAGGAAAATAGTAAAAACAGCCCCTAAGGGGTAAACAAATCAGCACTAGGCCCCAAACATGGCTTACAGCCCAAAACATATCAAATATATATCAATACTATTAAGCATAGGCTTAAAAATCGATTTCGCAACTCAATAGTTGCCCAAATAGGGAATATATTTCCAAAGTTCCAACCTTTGCATCCCAAAACCCGTGAAAGGGTGCAGAGTCCAGAGTTTCATACCCTCAGGACAGGATTTAAAGATATTACTTACCTCAAACTAGCCCGGAAACTATTTCGCAATACACTTGCCTCTTGAATCAACTCCCGAGTGCTCCAAATCTACCAAGGTCAGATTTTTATCATCAAATTATGCTTAAGGATTGAATTCCGATTAAAAAAATATCAATTTTAGCTCAAAACCCGAAATCGGTCAAAACCTGACCCCCGGGCCCGCATCTCGGAACTTAGAATTTTTTATACCAAAATGCTCTTCATCATCTCACGAGTCCGTACATATAAAGAACGCTAAAATCGGAGTTCGTTTGACCCCTCAAATCGACCCCTAAAGGTCTCATAATCTCAAGCCCTAACCCCACATTTTTCTACTGATTTTCATGAATTAAACACTGAGATTATGCTCCTTAATCACCTATAATCAAGTTTTAAGGTCCAAAATACTTACCTCTATGAAGAACACTGATTTTCCCTCTTAAAAATCACCTCAAGCTCTCTTTCCGTACAAAAATGGTGTAAAAATAAGTTATGGTCGCGAAGAGTTTAATGTAATACTGTCCAGGGATTTCCGCACCTGCGGCCAAGTTCCCGCACCTGCAGTCCCCTAATCGCACCTGGGACCTTCCCCTCACTTGCGGAGCCTTGTCCGCTCCTACGGGCCCGCACCTGCGGTCAAACTTCCGCAGGTGCGGTTACACCAGCACCAGCAGCTGAAGCTGGATTTTACCAACTTAAAAACTTCCGTTAATCACCCGAAATCAATCCCGAGCCCCTCGGGATTGATTTCGGGTGATTAACGGAAGTTTTTAAGTTGGGAAAATGCAGCTTCAGCTGCATTTTACCAACTTAAAAACTTCCGTTAATCACCCGAAATCAATCCCGAGCCCCTCGGGATTGATTTCGGGTGATTAACGGAAGTTTTTAAGTTGGGAAAATGCAGCTTCAGCTGCATTTTACCAACTTAAAAACTTCCGTTAATCACCCGAAATCAATCCCGAGCCCCTCGGGATTGATTTCGGGTGATTAACGGAAGTTTTTAAGTTGGTAAAATGCAGCTGAAGCTGCATTTTACCAACTTAAAAACTTCCGTTAATCACCCGAAATCAATCCCGAGCCCCTCGGGACCCCAACCAATTATACCAACATATCACATATGATCATTCAAACTTAGTTGCACCCTCGGAACACCAAAACTAACATCAAAACACCAAAATCACATCAGATTCAAGCCTAAGAACTTTCAAATTTCTNTCAACTGTCGGAATTCCATTCCGACTGCGATAACCTATTTCAACTGCCGACTGGAAGTCGCCAAAACTAACTTTCGCCAATTCAAGCCTAATTCTTCACCGGACATCACAAAATTATTCTAAACACACTCCTAAGTCCCAAATCACCTAACGAAGCTATCCGAGCAATAAAATCCACATTCTGAGGTTGTTTACCTATAAGTCAACTCTCGGTTGACTTTTCCAACTTTAAGGCTATTTTTTTAAAGACTAAGTGACTAAACTCTCACTACAACCATTCTGATTTCAAGCCTACCAACTCTAACACATCAATAACAGTATAATTAAACTATGACAAGTCAATAACAGTAATTATAATGTAAGTTCTACGTAACGACAGACCGGGTCGTTACAAAAATACATGTAGTTTTGGACATGTAGTTCAAACACTCGAAAGTATAAAGTCAATAGTGTGTGCAATCACTTTCATATATCTTATATGTCTGGCATGACATGAAACTTGATATGCATCTAAAGTCCATTCATATGGCTTATATGACTTTACTTATATGACAATCCCTGAAGGATGTTGCTTAAAACATATAGAATTCTTGGTCATGAATACTACATCATAAGTACAATTTGTGCACATTTGTATCTTGCTATAACTATAAGCATGATAATGTGAGGATTTTCAAGGTGCAACATATTCATTGGAGTTAATATGGATGATTTATTCATCAAATATCTACTGATGTCAACCTTCAAGAAGCTAGTGCACAAGATTGAAATGCGAAAGCTCAAGGATGTGAATTGATGCTCTCATCAGGGGGAGTTAATACGTGTTGCTCTCTTTTTCCCTTAAAAGGTTTTATCCCACTAGGTTTTCCTTGCAAGGTTTTTAACGAGGCAACCAAAAGACGTATTTTTAAACATTTGTACTCTTTTTCCTTTTCTAGAATTTTTTTCCCATTGGGTTTATTTTAGTTAAGGTTTTAACGAGGCACATTATTTGTTGAATAAACATTCAAGGGGGAGTGTTATAAATAGAATTCTATTTATGGTGAATGTCTATATTCTAGAGAGATTCTAGGGTTTGTTGCTTTTCCCCTATAAATAGAGGGATTTTATTCCATTGTAATTCATCCCAAAATTCAATAACAATTCTCTCTCTCTTTCTCTGAAATATTGTTCTTCTTCTTTTATTGTTTCATAACACGTTATCAGCATGAGACTCTAACCAATTGAGTAGAAGCTTTGAGATTGAGCATAATGATTGTCAATTCTCCATGAACTTTTTTCATGATTAAATTCTTGATTTAAGATAAGTATTTTACTTTATTTTTCTCTTTTAAATTATTGAAATTCTATAATATGATTTTAAATGCAAGCAAAGATAATAAACTTTGATTATAACTCCTATAGAGTTTTCAAGAAATTATAACCGCCAAAGTGGTAAAATTTCTATACCTTGCCATGATCAAATTCATGTATGATTGTGGGCAAAAAATTGAAAACCCGTCCCATTGAATTTGCTTAATTCTCATTCCCCTTAAGAGAATGTGATAGCAATATGTGATAAGTCTGAAAGAAGATAAATTATTACCATGAAAGTATCAATGGATGTGGACGTGGCAATAGACGAAATTATAATCGTCATATTTGTGATAATGAGAATAATAAGAATTCTCAAAATAATCTTTCACTCTTTGAAAGTAATAATTGTCATCGATTTGACATGAGATTTTGTAAAGATGATTATGGTCCATTCATGATGTTAATGTGACAACATTTGATTTATGAATACATATTCATTATTGGAAGAATATGAACGTGCTAGTGGTAGTGAATATACCACACTCACCTCTAAAATGAGGTTTGAGATGAAATAAGAAAATAATGTCATTATTATGGAATGAATGGTCATTGGTCACGTACCTATTGTACGCCAAAATATTTTGGCAATGTGATTATTAAAGGATAACACTAATGCAAGAAACAGATCTTGCATATAATTTTGACAATGTCCATAATTTATAACTTTCTCCTTGAAAGTGATGTTCATCACATGGGTGTTGATGAATATGTGGTAGTACCAAATTAATTGAGAGCTCCGGAAGAGCCAATTATTACTATTTTGGAGGAATACAATTGATTATCATGTCAATTTATTATGTTGTAGTAAGTCTCAAAGAAACTTATTGAGTTTCTAAAGTGTTCGCGAAAGCGATTGGTTATACTGAGATTATAAATAAAGGAAATATTTAATTTCTTCTATTACTACAACTTGTAGCCGGGTAATATGTATGTGAAAAGTTACACGTTTTATTCTCCAGTTTGTACTACACAAATAAAAGAATACCACAATAAAGTGGATGCTTATTGATATAAAAACCCATATCATAATAAACTTGGAGTTTATTGTTAATTGCACAAGTCATGGTGTAAACTTGAATTTTATCAATATTGATAATTTATTCAGTTGACATAATTTGTTTAGCCATATCAATTTAAGTATGATGTGCAAAATGAAAGAGAATTCACATGGATAAATATTAAAGAACAAGAAAGTTCTTTAAGAATTCTCTTATTTTGCTTGTTCTCATTAATTAATAGATCAACTAAAAATTGGGATTGAATCTCATGAATGCTGGAAATATCAAAGGTGAATATGGGCCCATTCACCTGCCATGTATACCACATAATATGCATCTATGAGATGGTTACATGTGCGATTATTATTAACCTACAACCTGGTGTTTGCGAGGTAACTTGCTCAATAATTTAATTTCGAGCATAATTTCTAGATTGTCTATTCAAGATAGTTCATCTTGATAAATTGGTTTACATCATAATTGGTTTAGCAAAATAATTTATTGAGTGCCTTCACTTAATAACTAAACTATTTCTTATGAGAACAAAGTTATCTATATCAGTTTGATATATGTTATAAACGAAAGTATATTACATTCTCCCCTCACAAGTGGTTCAGGGTCAGGAACCAAATAATTCCATCTTATTACTATTGATGTGCGGTGTATATTTTGATTAACACCATAATGCACAAAGATGGGTTCCCAAAATTGAGGAAGAAATTTAGCTTTTCTAACATGAGGGAGAGGCATGAAAAACAATTGAGAAAAAGTTACGTGGAATGAATTATCATTTCTATATCTAGATCCTCGAATAAGATAATATGAGCTTAAAGTTCATAAAAAGATAATTCATTTGCAATATATTGCAAAGCATGCCAGACGCATTTGCTGACCCAAAGAAAGTAACTATATTCTCATTACAAGTGATCCTATTATGTCCTAGAAGGACAAAGTGTGATGACCCAAAAGGTCATCATGTATATTTCTAGCTAATTCAGTGTTCCGAGGTCGTGAAAACCTCCTTTTACCTCACTTCGATTTGCGTGCGCAGCTCGGGCGTGTAGCCGGGAAACCTTTATGTGAAAAACTGATAATTTTGTATTAGAAATTTGAATAAAGGTGACTTCGGTCAACGTTTTTGGTAAACGGACCCGGACCCGGACCCGTAATTTGACGGTCCCGGAGGGTCCGTTGAAAAATATGGGACTTGGGCGTATGCCCGGAATCGAATTTCGAGGTCCCAAGTCCGAGATAAATTTTTAAAAGAAATTATTTTCTGAAAATAAAAGGGGTTTTTGAAAATGAAATTATATGTGAAGCCTGTGGTATCGAGCCTGTATTATAGTTTCGGAGCCCGATACAGGTTCGATATAATATTTGTGCCATATCTGTGAAGTACCGGACTTCATTAGATGTGATTCGGACCTTAAATCGAAAATTTGATGTTTAAAGAAGTTTTGAGGAATTTCATTGATTTTTGGTTTGATTCGTCATTTTAGTGTTATTTGATGTGTTTTGAAACCTCGAGCGAGTCCGTGCTAAGTGATATGACTTGTTTATGTGATTAGACGGGCCCCCTGGGATCTCGGGTGTGTTTCAGATGGGTTTCGGGTCCATTTTCCCTACTTCCTACTATGAGATCACATCTACCTATTCGCGGTCGCATATAACCTTTCTGGCCAGAAACATTATTTCCTCTATGCGATCGCATCTTTTAATCCGCGATCACGATGCCTTAAAATCTGGGCAGACATATTATATTCCAAAATCGAGGGTTAGGCCATTATTATCATATTTTGACTTCTAGAGCTCGGTTCTTGGCGATTTTTGAAGGGTTTTCACACAAATCGAATGGGTAAGTGTTCTTTCACTAGAATTAAATATATTCCATGAATTAGTCATTGTTTTTATCATTTAATTTGTGGGGAAAATTGTGGGTTTTGAAAGAAAACTTCTAAAATAAAAATTCATGATTTGAATGACCAAATGTTATCGAAATTGAATAAATTTAGTATGGGTGAACTCGTATCGGAATGGGTAATTAAATTTTGTGAAATTTGTCGGGTTCCGAGGTCCGGGCCCGAGGGTCGACTTTTGGGTCGATTTTCATAATTTTGTAAAGTTTGCAACTTTCTAATTCGGAATCATTCCTTATATGTGTTATGTGTATTTTGAAGTTGTTTTAGTTGATTTTGAGCCGTCCGGAGGTCTTTCCGCCCGAGAAGGTCATTTTTGAGTACCGAGTTATCGTCTTTGAGGTAAGTATCTTGCTTAAACTTATGTGGGGGAACTACCCCTTAGGATTGAGTCTTCTTTGTTGTTTGTAGTCCGTGTATGCGAGGTGACGAGTGCGTACTCGGACTTATTTGCTAATAGACTGGCCTTTTAGGATTTGTAGGTTCTTATATTACCTGTGTATGAGTTATAATTGATACATTTGAATCCTTGGTTGTTAATTTCATCCTTTCCTCCTTAGATTTGAATTACTTGCTTTTGGATTCCTTCGCTGGTTATATCTTAATTGACTTAACTGAATATTTTACCGTTCTTATCTCCATGTTGTATTTGTTTCCTAAAACTGCCAAATTGGCTATATTAGTGTTATCTAGCTTTATAGTTGTTTAGCCGTAGGTAGAACATCCGTTTGTTGGTGTCAAGCATACACGTGAGTCTTATATTGTGATTTATATGATTTTCCCCTTATGTGCTACTTGGGTCTAGTTGATAAACATTTATGTTGTTGATGTTTTTCCTTGATGTTGCCTATTACTAGGCCTTTGTTTAAGCTGAGTTTATTCCGTAAAGTTAATTGCTTAGGCGAGATTGGTTATAGCTGTTTCTCTTGCCAGAATTATGTTATTTTCATTGTTGACTCCCTTGTCGGGATGGTATGGTTCTATTATTGTTTGTGCTGTTATGATATTGTTTGCATTGTCGACTCCCTTGCCGGGATGTTGTGATTTATGGTTCTTATTGTTGATTTTCCTTGTCAAACCGTTGTTTATATTATTTAGCACGAGGGGACATTCCGTGCCATGTTATGTTATTTAGCACGAGGGGATATTCCGTGCCATGTTATGTTATTTAGCACGAGGGGATATTACGTGCCATGTTATGTTATTTAGCACGAGGGGACATTCTGTGCCATGTTTTGTTATTTAGCACGAGGGGACATTCCGTGCCATGTTATGTTATTTAGCACGAGGGGACATTCTGTGCCATGTTTATGTTATTTAGCACGAGGGGACATTCCGTACCTTGTTTATGTTGTTTTAGCACGAGGGGACATTCTGTGCCTTGTTTATGTTATTTTAGCACGAGAGGACATTCCGTGCCATGTTTATGATCTTTTAGCACGAGGGGACATGCCGTGCTATTTCTATTTGTTTATTGTGAGGATGAGAGTAAAAGCACGATGGGTGATGCCGTGCACTTGTCTTTGCATTTTTATTTTTTCGTGTTCCTGTTTTGATATTTACTGCACTTGTTTAAGAGTTAATATTCCGCTGTTTTAATTTGGATATTCATACCGATCCCTTACTGCATTTATTGACAAGACTTGATGTTCCTCCTGTATTGTATGTCAAGTTTTGAGTTACAGACTGAGTTCCGGTAGATTTATCTTGAGGAGATTATGATTACGAGATTTTATTGAAAAGTATTATTGAAAAAGTAATGGTTTAGAAATGATTATATTTAAATGACTTTTACATCGAAGGTATATTTGAAAATCATTCGTCTTGCATAAAATGATATTTGGAAGTCATTTATTGGAAAAACATCGTTGGAAATTTCGTATTTTGAAAGAAACTATATTTTTGGTATTTCACTCTATTAAACATACTTATATATACATTTGTAGAAAGTATGTTTTCAAAGGAGAGCCTTCTATATTAAAATGAGTATATTTGCAAAGTTTTTCATATGAACCGCTGTTTAGAGGTTTTGCACCAGTTTATGGATTTTAATGGCTAAGGCCGTGAACAAGCAGAGGTAGAGTTGAGTTATTGGGTTCTCTATTGCGCTGTGTTTTCTTCCATTTTGGCTTGCTTTGCTGTCCATCTTTTTGTGTATTTTTATACTATTCCGTTGGTTAATTTACGTATTTTCCTTCCGCATTATATCGTCATTGTTGTAAATTACTTCGTGAGGTCTTAGATAGATGTAATATTCGGTAATCTCTATATTTATGTCGGGTTATGTTGTTAGACCAGTGGTATCTTGAATAGTCCTCGTCACTACTCCACCGAGGTTATTCTTGATACTTACTGGGCACCGTTGTGGTGTGCTCATACTACACTTTTGTGCATTTTTGTTTGCACAGATCCAGGTATTGATTGTTAGTTGCTGCATGGATCGTTGCTGAGGAGACTCAAGGTAACCTGTTGCTGCGTTCACAGGCTTCAGAGTCACCTTCTTACTAGTAGTATTCATATTCTGTTGTATTTATTTCCAAACAATTATATTTAGAAGTTGTAGAATATTCGTAGATCTTATGACT
Organism: Nicotiana undulata; assembly: GCA_005239495.1. Classification (NCBI taxonomy): domain Eukaryota; kingdom Viridiplantae; phylum Streptophyta; class Magnoliopsida; order Solanales; family Solanaceae; genus Nicotiana; species Nicotiana undulata. The sequence goes on from ML251794.1 coordinate 79,893, forward strand.
TGTATTACCGGTTTTGGGAAATTTTGTAAGTTCTGTCAAGATTCTATATTGAGACTGTTAGTTTTTCTTTTATTATTATTGTATTTAGTAACTGTTAGGCTTACCTAGTCCCTAAGACTATGTGCCATCACGATACCCAACAGAGGGAAATTAGGGTCGTGACACAAAGTCTATGATACACTTAAAGCGTATAGACAAATCGGTTCAAATAAACTTCTTGATAAAGAAGATGAGCAAATGATCATAATAAAGGAGGCAAGTGATCTAGAAGATCACATGACATAACACTTCACAAAATCTCAGGAGAGATTCAGGTACCTGAATATAATAATGAAGAAATATCTATGTTATGTCTTTATGAAAAAACAAATATTGGAACCAATAGAAAAATGTTCGTCGACGACATCTATCATAGCGCTAAGTATAGATGAGGAACTTAAGTCTGTTGAATATGGACACAAAAATATTGGCCAAATGGAGACAATTCGAAAGAATTGGTTTCATATGAAATACATGTAACTTTGGACATGTAGTTCAAACACTCGAAAGTATAAAGTCGATGGTGTGTGCAATCACTTTCATATATCTCATATGTCTGGCATGACATGAAAACTTGATATGCATCTAAAGTCCATTCATATGGCTTATATGATTTTACTTATATGACAATCCCTGAAGGATATTGCTTAAAGCATATAGAATTCTTGGTCATGAATACTACATATAAGTGCAATTTGTGCACATTTGTATCTTGCTATAACTATAAGCATGATAATGTGAGGATTTTCAAGGTGTAACATATTCATTGGGGTTAATATGGATGATTTATTCATCAAATCTCTACTGATGTCAACCTTCAAGAAGCTAGTGCACAAGATTGGAATACGAAAGCTCAAGGATGTGAATTGATGCTCTCATCAGGGTGAGTTAATACATGTTGCACTCTTTTTTCCTTACAAGATTTTGTCCCACTAGGTTTTTCTTGCAATGTTTTTAATGAGGCAACCAAAAGACGTATTTTTAAACATGTGTACTCTTTTTCCTTTTCTAGAATTTTTTTCCCATTGAGTTTTATTTTAGTTAAGGTTTTAACGAGGCATATTAATTGTTGAATAGACATTTAAGGGGGAGTGTTATAAATAGAATTCTATTTATGGTGAATGTCTATATTCTAGAGAGATTATAGGGTTTGTTACTTGGTGGCTAAGTCACTTTTCCCCTATAAATAGAGGGGTTTTATTCCATTGTAATTCATCCCAAAATTCAATAAGAATTCTCTCTCTCTTTCTCAATATTGTTCTTCTTCTTTTATTGTTTCCTAACAATATTGAAGTTGTTCTACATAGGTTCTCTTAAACAGGGGCGGAACTAGAGTGCCGGGAGTGGATTTAATCGAACTCAGTAGCTTTGGTTCGAACTCTATATTTGTCTTAAAAATTTCAATGAATATGTATAAATTATTATCTAAAACCCAATAACTTCAAACGATTAGAATCTCGAACACATAAGCTTGAAATCCTGACTCTGCTTCTGCTCTTAAAGCAGTAGTACGTAACATAGTTTTTCCTTAAACAATTTGTCTTGGATAATCTTGGGAAATACTTCCAACTAGCGGAAGATATTATCACAATTTGACTTGTAAGCTAATTTGAATTTGAATTTTGTTGATTTTAAGGCCTTTTTGTAACTTAAGTCATTTTATTACCAAGTAAAACATTATGTACAAGTAATTAAACATCTTCCCAGTTGCAAAACTAGTGTGATTTCTTTCCTAATCAATCCATCTACAGTATTTTGCATGATTGTTGGATGGCCCAATGTAATGAGGTTTGAAGATAAAAGTGGGCCATAATGTGATAATATTAAATAATAAAAAGATGAGGAATTTTCAGAAATCACTATTGTTTAGTGGCTATTAACTTTTCATAGCTACCATATATATAATTACCTCTTATATGCTATAGCTATTATTCAGTTGTTACGGTAGTGTATTCACATGTATTCGCGTTGTTGTATTCATGAATACAACAGTAAAAAGTGCCTAAAATCATAACAGTCCAGCTGTACGCGCATGTATTCATGTGTATTTGCGCCATGTAGTCATGAATACGGCAACAAAAATCGCCTAAAATCAGGGCAGTCCAGCTATACACGCATGTATTCACATGTATTCGCGGTGTTGTATTCATGAATACAGTAACAACAATCACTTTAAGAATAGGTATGTCCAGCTGTCTAAGAGAGATGAAAAATATAAGTAGCGTATTTTATGCCTTATTTCATACCTCAATGGTATAATATATACTTATTCTGCTATAAAATATAAAAGGTAGCTATAGAAAATAATATTTTTAAATAATTATGATTTATAATAAAAAATGTAAACCTTTGCTATAAAAGATAAAATTTTCTTAAAAGATTAACTTAATTAGTTACCTACTCAATCGTTTAAATTAATAATAGTCGATGAATATATAATATATGTATAATTACATATAATATGTATATAATTGTGTATAATTATTATATAATCTATGCATATTGACTAGAAAAAATAAATATTAAATTCAACCGAATATTATAATTTGTTTGTGGTTTGTAGACAGATGAATCAATTTGATCCCAAAGATAATGAATTAATCGATTGAGATGTAAGATACTTAGCTCAAAATGTAGATGAAATAATAGATTCGAAGAGCACAGAAACAAGATTTCCGAGCACAATGATGATAAGATTAACAAGCGCGCGAGAGAGAAAAAAGGTATCAGATTATTGTGTAGAATATAGTCAATGTGTTCCTGAAAAACCGTGCGCTACAATGATAGTTGAGCCCATATTTATAGCTTAGTGGGCGTAATGGTCAGACCCACCACTAATGACAATTATCGGAGTGTGATAATGAAAACCTAACGGTAAACATAAATGCTCAGAGTTCTTTAATGAGTCGTTATTCTTAATGATATGGAATACTTTATTAAATGCCACCGGACGCAACATACTCAATGCCTTTATGAACTTGCCTTTTTCGGTGTCACACGAGGTAGTTGTGCCCTGTTTTACGTCCTCCCGGTTTTGATTCCACGTATCCCCTTCTTTGATTGGCCATGTATCGTAACGTATTTTACCCACTACATAATTAAAATTCATTTAATTTGAAACCAAAAAAATATATATAAAAAAAATATAAGTGTCCGATGGAGCACAAGAAAAGGGGAAGCAAAAGGAAGTAAATAAAATAAGATAGGGCACAACATTTTGATCAGCTAAGTGGGTCCACCGACCTTATAACTTATCTTATCTTTTTCTGAAGATTAAAAATATGAGTTTAATACCGTTCTTAATTTTTAAGTAAAAATAAACTTGATTCTGGAATAAAACGCCAACGCCTATTATGTAAAGGTGAGTGCCATGGTCAAGAAAATAAGGTTATAGTTTATCTTGGAAAAGAATTATATATAGGTTTATGAGCTATGTGATAAGATAAGTGCCGCACTACATTTGACAGATTTTAGAGTAGACTTGGCAATAATTATCCACCCAATCTAATTCATTAAAAATGAGTTGGATAACTGACTTTTTAAAATCGGATCGTATATGGATAATTACACATATTATCCATTAGAAAAATGAGTAACCAAATGGGTAACCAATGAGTAAAATATGGATAATGTTATGAAACATTAGTATATGGTGGATGTCCATAACTCCTATAACACCCACTACTCTTCTCCATTATCTCCATAACTCCCACTACTCCAATACTTATGGTTGTAGCTCACATACCTCCATAACCTCCCCGTGATCTTCCTCCATGGCCTCAAATGCTTAATGTCATGTTTATGACATTCTTTTGTATACCTCTATATAATACTATAAATAGAGGATGAGAGTGATATTGTACACACTTGAATACATGGAAGACATAAGAATCTCTCCTCTCTTTCTCTCTATATCTCTTAAGCTTATTTTTTCTTGTTTTATATTGTTACTTTGAGCTTAGTTTCTTAACATGTTATCAGCACGAAAATTTTATCAACATAGAAGATACAAATGGTCAACAACTTTGAATCAATTTGGTTGAAGCAATGGAAATATGGGCATAATTACGTATGCCGTATTAATATTTTGTTTGATTCTATTGTTCAGGAAGTACTATTTTTCAACCATATCATGAATTACCTGTTTAATTATGATAATTTAAGACTAGATGTATTTAGTGTTACTTGGCCATTTAGTGTCATTTGTGCATGAAAATAAGATGGTTGGATCAAGAATGATTATGTATAATTTTAATGATGGTTGCCTTGATAAAAAAAAATTAAAATTACTAAGGTTCACATAGAGCACATCTGCTTTCGAATGGCAAATAGAAGGTATGATCTCATGAGCCCTATTTTATGATGGTATAAGATAATATTTTAACTAAATCAATATTATTATGAAATGGAATTCTGATTATAAAACCATGAAGTTTTTTTTAATTATATATTGTTTCATAAAATTTATGAGATGCATATTTGGTTGACATAGAGTAAAAATACAATGTATGACAATTTCTTTTCACGAGTCTTTTCTTTTAATGCACTTATTTATTTGGCAGTTCTACGGAATCATTTATTTATTTCAGTATGAAATTTGATTAATTATAAGTTTCATTGCATGGAAGACTATGTAGGAATATCATGTGAATGTATGGGAAATAGATTGAATTTTGTGACGTGTTTTGCTATGTCAATTTTAATTTTTAGATTACTAAATTGACAGAGAAGCCTATTTTGCATTTCAACGTAGCTAACTGTTGCATATAGCTTTCTCTTGTATAGAAATAATCTTCATATAAGTTCTTATTGTTATGCATATAATCACGAAGTGTTAATATTTTTAAAGGTTTGAGGATGAGTCCCTAAGCATTTTGGCCCAATATGATATTTGTTAAGGGTAAGGCGGTGGATTTAAGTTCCAGCGCACCATGAGGGTAAAACATCGGGTTCGAGTCCTGATGCTCCATGATGGTATGAGTTGGGTTCGTGGCTCAACTAAATATGGCCTAACATGCCTTTATATGGGTAAGGCATTGGGTATGAGTCTCAATGCACCATATTGATAATATAATGATTATTAAGGATAAATAATGTATTTTTCATGAAAAATCATGAAGCTTGTCCCACTTGATTCGTACCATTCTTGAAGTGAATATGGTGGAGGTGCATAATAAGTCTAAATGAAGATAAGTGGTTGACAAATGAACGTGTCGGGCCAAAGATCAAAATAATAACAGTCATCATCATATGGTAATTGTAAAAAGGAGAACAATAAAAGTTCTCAAAGTGCTCCTTCAAAGGTGAAGGAACATGTACCAATGTGGTCTGTTAATACGAGACACGTTCACATGATTATAGTCCATTCCCTGAAAATGTGACTTGTGATAACCATTATAAATGCATACTCATTCCTGAAAGTAAATGTTGAAATATATATGTGATGAAAAATATGCATACGAATGTGCTTATGCATGGTTGTATAAATACCACAACTCACCTCTAAGGGAGATTTTAGAGAAATAAAGATAATGAATATTACAATTTGGTTACATGAATATGTCATTGGTCACGTACATGTGGTACACCAAAAATATTATGCCATGCCTTATAAAAAGTTATTAAAGGCAAACTTAGAGCAAAAAATGGTTTTGCTTATGATGACTTCGACCGTGATAATTATTATGATATGATTTTTTCCGTGAAGGAGATATTTACCATATGGATGGTATGACAAAAGATCTTATAGTATAAAATCAATTAAGAGCTCCGAAAGAGTAAATTTGTTACTACCCAGATTAATGAAATTGTCCTTGACATTAATATTGTAGTAAGTCGCAAAAGAAACTTTTTGAGTTTCAAATGTATTAGCCAAAGTGGTGTAACGACCCGGTCCGTCGTTACGCAGTATACGCATCTATTCCTTCATTTCTGTCTTGTAGTAGCTCGGTTAGACTGTTCACGAAGTGTTGGGGTTGGTTGGATCGGGTTCGGAGCAAAAATAGAGTGGATTTAGACACATAGTCTCTAACAAGAGCTTTAGAGTTGGAAAAGTCAACCC